>CAUYON010072713.1:0-10307 GCA_963573935.1 Arctocebus calabarensis | reverse complement strand
CTGGTTGAAGCTGCAAAGAAACTTGCCAGTGAGCCAGACCTTTGTAAAACCGTGAAGAAAAAGAGAAAGCAAGATTATACGGATGCAGTGAAAAAGCTTCAGGAGATTGAAAATTCAATAAATGAATACCGAATTAGATGTGGAAAGAAGCCCAGCCAGAAAGCAGCAGTCATTTTACCAGGTTAGTAACAAGTAAGGTTTGGTTTGGGGGCTGGGTGGGAGGGTTTGAGTCCCAGTCAGTATGCTAGATAGTATGTAGCATTTCCAAACCAGTTAATTTGTTGATGAGAGAGGGAAGAAAGAATAGGATCAAAAGTAAGCTGCTCAGGATAAAAATTGTTTGGAACAATTTTGTCTATTCTAGAGACATTTCCCTATTGTAATGTTATACATACTGACTCGTTTTCATGTTCAGAATGAAAGATCCTTCAAAGAAACATTGGTTCATTATAAGACAGATTCACCTTTAACTGGGCTGATGTCATTATAAGAAATGCTTAGACCATACAGGAGAGTGAGGGCACTGGGCCTTACCCAGTACTTGCTGAGGTTTTTGATGAGGCAAACCATGTATCGTCTTAAGGACCTGAATATGTGGAGAAGAGCTCTTACAATTCCTGTTACTAAGGAGGCTGTGTAAAGAGGGGGTCATGAAGTACAGAAAGGCAGGATATGAAATTGTAACCACAGCGTGATTAACTTTGTATAAATAAATACACACAAAGTCGGGCTGAGAAATATTTTGAAATGCTAACTAATAGTTGTCACATTTCAAATAATTGTCTTCTTAATATTCTTCTATAATTTCTAAATTCTCAACATACTGTATCTGTGACTTTCACATTCAGAAATAAGTAAACCAAGAAATCTCAGGTAGTTTTCAAATCCAACAGGCCTTACAGATTTTTTTTTTTTTTTTGAGACAGAGTCTCACTTTGTCACCCTTGGTAGAGTGCCATAGGGTCACAGCTCACAGCAACCTCAAACTCCTGGGCTTAAGCAATTCTCTTGCTTCAGCCTCGGGTAGCTGGGACTACAGGTGACCACCACAATGCCCGGCTGTTTTTAGAGATGAGGTCTCACTCTTGGCTCAGGCTGGTCTCAAACCTGCTCAGACAATCCACCCGCCTTGGCCTCCCAAGTGCTGGGAATACATTGCACCCAGCATGGCCTTACCTATTTATTAGCAGTTTTCAGCCTTGATAAGTGATTGAAACAGGATTGTATTTCTTTGATTTCAAGACATTTTTTTTCTTCATATTTTAGCATCTGTGAAATTGGGATAGTCCTTTATGTTAGACGGTGTGTTAGAATCACAATTCGAGATATTTTTCTTTTTTACCCATCCATGAAAATAATTATACATCTTAGATTTAATGAAATATGCAGTATGATAACTAGGTTTAGAATATATTTGGGTGTAGGGCACATGATTTATAAAGCAGAGATAGGGTTTTTGGAAAGTGGAGGTACAGACATCAACACAAGTGTTAGTCAACTCAGCTGGATAATGTAGGGCAGTCTTGACTCTGACTGCACAATTCAGACGGCCTTGGCAATGGTTACATTCTGGACCTACAGAGATAGGTGATTAGCATTGAACTTAACTTCATGGCCATTTGTTATGGCCCATTCATCCCCAAACTGTGTGAAATTCAAATGTTCTCCTTTACAGTGACTGACATGTGGGCAGCAGATGGTGCCAGTGGTTGAGCATACATTGGATAGATTTTTTAAAGTGTGCCTGACAGCTGACTGTACTGGCACCTCGCCGTCAAGCTTCACTGCGTGTCTAATTAAGAGATAGTCTGCTTGACTCTGACAGAGATTAACACTTGAGATTGGATGGAGAGATTCCCTTCATACTGGCTTTGAAGCTTACTTTGGGGGTGTTGTATTTGCCTAGAACCTTGTGCCAGAACACTTCAACACTAAGTATGGAATGATTTGCCAAAGCAGGTCAGCACATTTGAGGTGTTTCTTTATATTGAATCCATCATTTAACAGTTCATGGGCACCAGCAACACTCAGAGCCGCCTGGTCATTTCCAACCAGAATGCCGTGCAGAGATGACAAAGGCACTAAGTATAGCTGACACTTAAGGAGCGTGTCCTGTGCTGGGAGCCAGGTTCAAGGCTTTGTAGCCATTATTCTAAGGCCTCCTCGCCTCAGGACTATGCCGTGGATATTATTATTATCCCCCTTTCAGAGTTGAGCCAAATGTTGCTTCTAAAAGGGATTGAGTAGTTTGCCCTATGTCTCACACAGAAAAATGGCGAAACCAAGATTTAAACTCAAGTCTGTCTACTTCAGTTGTTCTCAACTAGGGGCAGTCTTGCCTCCCTGGAAAGCCTTTGGCCATGTCTGAAGACTTTTTTTTTCTTTGGCTGTCAAAACTGAGGGTCGGAGTGCTGCTGACATCCAGTGGCTGGGTTTGGAAATCCTCTAATGTTCCTAACACCCCCCAGAACAAAGGATTATCCTCCAGTCTAAAACATCACTCCTGTCACTATTAAGAAACCCTGATTGAAAATCTCAAATACCATAGCGTGTCTAAGTTCTGTTAAGAAAAGGCCCTTTGCCGGGCATGGTGGCTCATGCCTGTAATCCTAGCACTCTGGGAGGCTGAGGTAGATGGATTGCCTGAGCCCTCAGGTTCGAGACCAGCCTAAGCCAGAGTGAGGCCTCGCCTCTAAAAATAGCCAGGCGTTGTGGCAGGCGCCTGTACTCCCAGCTACTTGGGAGGCTGAGGCAAGAGAATCACTTGAGCCCAAGAGTTTGAGTTTGCTGTGAGCTGTGATGCTATAGCACTCTACCCAGGGCAACACAGTAAAACTCTGTCTCAAAAAAAAGGCACTTTTCTTCAGGGACAGGTCAAAAAATTAAATTGTACTAACAGTAGATTCTCAAATGAGGTTCACATATATTTATATAACATTTAGCATTATAATAAGAATGGCATGAGTTTTCTTTCCAGTTTGTTGGTTATAAGCACTCAATGTATAAGATCAAATTTTCTTCCAGCGATGAGGGAAACACTGAAAACTCCCTGGAAGTCTATTCTGTTTTAAGGAACAATCCCATGTAATATTGGTAAAATACGTAAGAGTAAGATGTTTTGATATTCAGTGATAAATGAGTCAGTTCATAGTTATTCTTAACGCACAGTAATTAGTTACATTTATCTAAATGAAAATAAATGCACTCTATTGAAAATTGCTTCTTTAAACTCACTCTAATTGTATAAATGCACAATTATACTAAAGACAGCTATTTTTATTCACAGAAGACATAATCCCATCGGAGAGTAGCTCTTTGTCTGACACCACCTATGATGATCGTAAGTGGCTCTTCCTTTTCTGCTTTAAAAATAATAGATATTCTGGGCTTGGGCACCCGTAGCACAGTGGTTACAGCGTCAGCCACATACACGGAGTTTGGCAGGTTCAAACCCGGCCAGGGCCAGCTAAAACAACAATGACAACTGCAACAAAAAATAGCCAGGTATTGTGGCAGGTGCCTATAGTCCCAGCTACTTGGGAGGCTGAGGCAAGAGAATCACTTAAGCCCAAGAGTTGGAGGTTGCTGTGAGCTGTGATGCCACTGCACTCTACAGAGGGTGACATAGTGAGACCATGTCTCAAAAAAAAAATTAGATATTCTGAAATAATCATTGATTTAATTAGTTAAATAAAGCATACTTGTTTTTCTTTTGGGATGAGCAGAATAAAGTAAGTTATATTTATGTAAAATGGTTGGAGAAAGAGGCATATGATTAACATCTACTCAGGTTCATTCAGCCTTCAAAACAGAACTATACAAATCATATGGCTTCAGGAAATCAGAACATCCTAACGTGAGTAAATAAGTCCCTCAGTAAGGATTTGTAAGGCTTTCTAATTTTTTAACTTTCTATTTTTAAGTAATTACAGACTCTTGAATAGTTGCATAAGTAATACAGAGGCCTTCACCAAGCTTTTCCGAATGGTGACATTTTATTTATCTAGAGTTTAATATCAAAAGCAGGAAATTATAGTGTACACTTTGATTATCACTGTGTTCTGGATAAATGAAAGTTTTTTTAATTTTACTTAGGAATAAAGACACATTTTAGGACTTGGGTTACGTGTCGTCTTTTTCATTTTATAGAGGGAGGCTGTACCTAGTGTAATGACCTCTATCAGTTTAATACATGTCAGGATGGAATAAGTTTCCTTTCAAGTGATAGAGTATGTCCTTGTAATCCCTCTACTTAATCAGATGAGTTGGCTGGTATGTGGTGTGACTTCAAGAATTCCAGGAAGTCAACCCCCCACTGCTTTATCTTCCCCAAGTTTGATGGTGCATGAAATTCTGCCACTTCAGAATTCTTCCTTTGAGCCCAGGTTTGGCCATGCTTGCCATTACTTTTTGAAAATGTAGATCTCAGTGGTAAACATAATGTGTCTATAATGATGCAACAATAAATCAGTTTTCTCACTTTCAGTGATAGAATGAGCCTTTGGCCAAAAAGATCTAAGAACTTTAGAAGAGAGAATGAACAAAAATGATCCAGGCCAACTTACTCTTGTCCTTGGAGTTTTGTCTTAGTACAGCTTTTTAAAAGCTGCAGTATCATCCATTCTACTTGCATGATTTACTTGATCAGAGTAGCACCTATTGAATTATCAAAAATGGATTCAGGCCCCAGAAAAATGTTCAGTAATTTATTCAGTGTTTAAAATATAAATATTAACTTATTTTGAAAGGTGTATACTTCTAAAAATATCATCTAATGAAAAACATTTTTATACATTAGATCGCCCAATTTCTTTTTTTGAGTTGTTTGCAAGGTATTTACTTATTTACCTCCTTGTTTTTCCATTTTTTCATTTTCTTATTACAGCTAATGATACCTTCACTCTTACTGGACAGCGATCAAACTCAGTGCCTCATTCTCCAAGAATTCTTCCCCCCAAGTCTCTAGGTATCGAGAGAATCCATTTCAGGAAGTCATCCATCAATGAACAGTTTGTGGATACCAGGCAGTCCAGGTAAGAGGTCATATTATCAGCTAGAATAATGCCTCAAAGCTAGGAAATCTTTCTTCTAAAATGATTGATTAATGTTTGCATGTTCTTATTTATCCTTTGGGAAGGTGTTATCTTATAAAAATGAGGCATGGAAAGTAACCCAAATTCTTGTTGTCTGCAGCAAATAAGTGTTTTTAAGAGGTCTTGTAAGCCAGGCAGGAGGATCATTTGAGCTCAGGAGTTCAAGACCAGTCTGAGCAAGAGTGAGACCACATCTCTAAAAACCAAAGAGGTCTTTTAAAACACATTTGGCTGTTTCCTTGACTTTAAAGTCTATGTGAGGGGCGACGCCTATGGCTCAGTGGCTAGGGTGCCGGCCCCATATACTGAGGGTGGTGGGTTCAAACCTGGTCACGGCCGAACTGCAGCAAAAAACAGCCGGGCATTGAGGTGGGCACGTATAGTCCCAGCTACTTGGGAGGCAGAGGCAAGAGAATCGCCTAAGCCCAGGAGTTGGAGGTTGCTATGAGCTGTGATGCCATGGCACTCTACCAAGGGTGATAAAGTGAGACTTTGTCTCTAAAAAAATAATAATAATTAATTAATAAATAATAAAAATGTAATATGTATAAAAAAATAAAGTCTATTTGATTTACATTAAGTTACAAGGATGTTAATTATCATCTGGATTTGGCATAGTGTCTAAAGTTTAGTTTCGTAGTCATGGTCCAAAGAGACTCAATAAATACCACCTTGCCAAACCAAGCTGACAGAACTGACTTGTAATCCTACAAATAGACATGGGACTTAAGCTTTTATCATCTGCTCAGTGGCCCACACCTGTAACCCTAGCACTCTGGGAGGCCGAGGCTGGTGGATTGCTTGAGCTCATAAGTTTGAAACCCACCTCAGCAAGAGCAAGATCTGTCTCTACTAAAAATAGAAAAACTGAGGCAAGAGAGTAGCTTGAGCCCAAGAGTTGGAGGTTGCTGGGAGCTATGACTCCACAGCACTCTACCCAGGGCAATAGCTTGAGACTCTGTCTCAAAAAAAAAAAAAAAAAAAGCTTTTATAATCTGTAAAATAGATAACCCAAATTTTTTCTCAGTGTCTCAGGTAAATTTTATCAAGGGAATGAGACCAGGCTTCAAAAAGACCAGGCTCAGTGGCTCTTACCTATAATCCTAGCACTCTGGGAGGCTGAGGCTTGAGATCAGCAGTTATGACCAACCTGAGCAAGAGTGAAACCCCCATCTCTACTAAAAATAGAAAAGACTAGCTGGGCATGGTGGCAGTGCATATAGTCCCAGCTAATTGGAAGTCTGAGGCAGGAGGACTGCTTGAGCCCATTTGGAGGTTGCAGTGTGCTATGATAACAACATGGCACTTTAGCTGGGACAACAGAATGAGACTCTTGTCTCATTTTTTAAAAAAAGTGTATACTAACCACGGCTGTCTGGAAAGTGTCCAGCCATAATTAATACTATTTTTCATATTATATGGCTGAATACTTTCTAGATAGCCCTTGTATACTTGCAACTATACATGCTCAGGAAAAATATGTGAAAACAAACTGACTATATTGTGAGATATCAGATTATGGACATCTACATTTTTCTTTTTATCTGTATTTTTTTATATCATCTGTATTTTTGAAGTTTTCTGGATTGAACTTGGCTTGCTCTCATCGGTAAAAATTTAATCAAGATGATGATGATGATTATTTTTTAGGTAGGGTCTTGCTCTGCCCCCAGGCTGGTATGCAGTAACATCATCATAGCTCACTGCACATCAAACTCCTGGGCTCCAGCGATGATCCTTCTGTCTCAGGCTCCCGAGTGGCTGCGGCTGTAGGCGCTACTGCTAGGATTACAGGAGTGAGCCACTGCACCTGGCCAAGACTATTTTTAATTTAAAAAAATTAACCTCAAATTGTGTTCTCCCTCTGCTGAGAAGTGGACAAAGTGGCTTAAGGATATTGTTCCATTGTCCAGGGGCCAGCAAACAATAGCCTGTGGGCCAAATCCATCCTGCCACCTATCTTTATCCGGCTTGTGAGCTAAGAGTGGTTTTTATATTTTTAAATAGTTAAAGGTTAAGAGAAAAAAGGAATAATAATTTCTGACATGTGAAATTTGAATTTCAGTGTCCAGAAGTTGAGTTTTATTGGAGCACAGCCATGCTCCTTCACTCATGTGTTATCCATGGCTGCTTTTTCACTTCAAGGGCCGAACTGAATAGTCACTGCCGAGACCATCCGGTCTGTACACCAAGAATATTTCCTGTTAGACCATTTCCAGAAAAGGGGCTTGCTGCCCTCAGCTCGCCTGCGTTCAGTCCGCTGCATTCAGTGCTTTTTTTTCATGCAGCAGTGGGTTGAGTGAGCAGTGTCCTCTTTTTAAGAAGTCTTTTAATTTATGTTAAATTGATGTTTCTGACTTGAAGAAAGTCAGGCCACATGTGCTTCCCCTAAAACTTATCTGGGATGTACCAGGATGCTAAACCACAAAGATACCCTTCCCATCATTCTCCCTGCACTCCCTCCCTCCCACTTCCAGTCAGTTTCCTATCAGCTTATGACAAGTTTGCCAGAGATGTCGGGAGACTCATCATTTCCTGAATTCTTCTTTGTATCATCACAGAGAAATGCTGTCGACACACAGCAGCCCTTACAAAACTCTGGAGCGGCGGCCTCAGGGAGGACGGAGCATGCCCACCACGCCAGTCCTTACCCGAAACGCCTACAGCAGCAGCCACTTGGAGTAAGAGAGCTTCCTTCCCGTGGCTTTGGCTCTGTTGCTATTTAGTCTAAGATTTCTGTCTTGCTTTATTGTGTTTTGCAAGTCAGTTGAAGTGGCCAGGTATAGTGGCTCACGTGCAATCCTAGCGTACTTGGAGGTCGAGGCGAGTGCGCTGCTTGAGCTCAGGAATTTGACACCAGCCTCAGCAAGACCAAGACCCTATTTCTACTAAAAATAGAAAAAAATTGCTGGGTGTGGTGACAGGAGCCTGTAGACCCAGCTAGCTGGAAGGCTAAAGCAGGGGGATTGCTGGAGCCCAGGAGTTTGTGGTTGCTGTGAGCTATGACATCAAGGTACTCTAACCTGGGGAACAAAGTGAGACTCTGTCTCAAAAAAAAAAAAAAAAAAAATCAGTTCAATTAACTTTCTGCAACAGGACCTTGTTTAATGGTTCTACATTTTCTGCTAACTTAAAATTTCAAAATATGTTGGCATAGAAAATGTACTTGATTTGTTCAGGTATACAAATGACCCTTAGTACCATAGTTTCCCCAACCACATATTACCATTCATTATTCTATGGTAGCATAAAGATAATAACACTAGCAACATTTGGAAGTGTTCTCTAAATGTTTTATTTGGACTATATTAGTTAGGCCTCACAATGAGCCTGGTGTGAGGTGGATGTTAGATATTGTTTCTGTTCTCCTTTTACAAAGGAAGAAGTGAGATTCAGAGAGGTTCAATATCTTTTTTTTTTATTTTGAGACAGAACTTCAAGCTGTCACCCTGGATAAAGTGCTGTGGCATCACAGCTCACCGCAACCTCCAATGCCTGGGCTCAAGCAAGTCTCCTGCCTCTGCCTCCCAAGTAGCTGGGACTACAGGCGCCTGCCACAATGCCCGGCCATTTTTTGTTTACAGCTGTCATTGTTATGTGGCGGGCCCGGGCTGGATTCGAACCCGCCAGCTCAGGTGTACGTGGCTGGCATCTTAGCCCATTGAGCCACAGGCACCGAGCTGAGGTTCAATATCTTGTCTAAGCTCCTACAGCTGAGAAATGAGCCCCAAGACTCACCACAGACAACCTCTAACTCCACTCTAGTCTACCACATCCTAGTATCCTGTAGGAAGAGGAGCCTCCAAAGACATGTTGGGATTTTTTTTTCAACCTTTGAATGCAGGCTGTACATCCCCCCTTTATATCTTCCCTACCCACAACTGATAGAATGTGTTTGTTCTATGTGTTTGTTTTTCTCCTTCTGACTGTGTTAATGAACTTGTGTGTGAACCAATGGATTATGCGAACAACTCATTTCTCTTGTGTGGTCAGCTTTGGAAACCTTCAGAGACCTATTGTGATTCAAGAGCTATTCAGCCACTTAGCATGGTGTCCTTTGTTCCTGTCTGTTCTCCTTTCCTTGGCCTTTTTTTTTTTTTTTTTTCTGATGGAGTCCGTCACCCTGTAGAGTGCCCTGGCCTCAGCCTAGTTCACAGCAACCTCAAACTCTTAGGCTGGAGCAATCCTCCTACTAGCTGTGGCTACGGGCACTCATCACAATGCCTGGCTCATTTTTCTATTTTTAAAAGATGGGATTTTGCTCTTGCTCAGGCTGGTCTCAAACTCCTGAGCTCTAGAGAACCACGCACTTCAGCCTCCCAGAGCGCGAGGATTACAGACATGAGCCACCATGCCCGGCCCTTTCCTTGGCTTTTACCAATTTGCCTTTCTCCTCTTTCAGACCCGAATCCTCATCTCAGCACTGCCGCCAGCGGAGTGGAAGCCTTGAGTCCCAGTCGCACCTCCTCTCTGAGATGGACAGCGAAAAGCCATTTTTCTCCCTCTCCAAATCCCAAAGAAGCAGCAGCACTGAAATCCTCGACGACGGGTCTTCCTACACCAGCCAGTCAAGCACAGAATATTACTGTGTGACACCAGTTGCCGGCCCCTATTACACCACCCAGACTCTGGACACTCGTGCCAGGGGTCGAAGAAGGTCAAAGAAGCAGAATGTTTCTGCTTCAAATTCAGGTAGTATGCCCAACCTAGCACAAAAGGATTGTTTGCGGAATGGAGTCTACGCAAAGAGTCATTAGCCACCTTCTTCCACTTACTATATTGCTGGGTACACGCCATATGCAGAATGTGACCTTTATTACAGTGGTGGCTATGTCTATGAGAATGACACTGAGGGACAATACAGTGTCAATCCTTCCTACCGGTCCTCAGCCCACTATGGATATGACCGCCCAAGGGACTACAGCAGATCCTTTCATGAAGATGAGGTCAACCGGGTGCCCCATAACCCATATGCAACTCTTCGGCTGCCCAGGAAAGCCACCTTGAAATCTGAGCACATCACCAAAAACATCCACAAGGCCTTAGTCGCCGAGCATCTGCGCGGCTGGTACCAGCGGGCCTCTGGGCAAAAAGATCAGGGACACAGCCCACAGACAAGCTTCGACTCAGACAGAGGGTCACAGAGAAGCCTGGGGTGTGCTGGGCTGCAAATCCCCTGTTCCCCGAGCAGTCGTGCGTCATCTTACTCCTCAG
>CAUYON010072711.1:0-52518 GCA_963573935.1 Arctocebus calabarensis | reverse complement strand
TGATTTATAGTACAGTCTCAGGTCTGGTAGCATGATCCCTCCTGCTTTGTTTTTATTTGTAAGTAGTGTCTTGGCTATTCGAGGTTTTTTCTGGTTCCATATAAAACGAAGCAATATTTTTTCAAGGTCTTTAAAATATGACAATGGAGCATTTTAGAGTGAGTCTTTAGAGATTAGGATATCAACTTTTTATTTATTGTTTGTGTTTTACATTTTTTTTGCCGTTTTTTCAGTTCTACTTTTAATTTTATAGATATTTATTTTAATTGATGAAAGTTTAAATTGTTTATGTAGTCTCTACTTTAATGTATTTGATAAATTCTTAGCAAGTCTTTTCCAACCCCAATATGTAGACTATATACCTATGTTTTATTCTAGTTTTTATTGTTTTATGTGATATATTTAAATCTTTAATAATTATAGTTTTTTTACTGTATGTTAGGAGTTACATTTTGTCCTAGATCTTCTATATTATCAGAACACTATTTATTATGTCATCTATAATTTCCTCACTGGCTTGAAGTACCACTTGTACAGTTTACTAAATTTGAGGATGGTTAGTTCTGTTTTTAATCTTTATATCCCATTTCTATAAAACAAAGCAACTTATTATTATTTTGATTTTAAAGATACATTTTAGTTTCCATGGAAACATGTTCCTTCTTAAGTAATCTTCTTTTTCAGAATTTTCTGTTATTCTTACATGGTTTTGCTAACTTACACAAATTAACTTATAAATTATAAGTATTAATTTTATAATATCTTTGTCAATCCCCCTCCAAAAAACTCATTAAGGTTTTGATTGACATTACATAAAAGATCTTATAAGCAGTTTCCCGAGGTACTACATAGCTACTTCTTATACCCCTGCCAAGTACTCAGAAACTTCCAGTTATTAAATCATAAATATTCCTGATCAACAAAAGATCAGTAGACATTTGAAGAAAACCAATAGCATGAACAACAATAAAAACAATACTAATTCATAAAAATGCATAAACAGGACAAATTTATTTGTCTTAAGTATATTTCCAAAAGAAACAAAGACAATGAAAAGTATGGGAAATTTTTTCAATATTAAATATTCAGAGTCAGTCAGGGTAGAGGGTATCCATTAAGTATGATCAGGTTTCCATTAAGTATGAGCAGGACACTGAAAAAAAACCAGAAAGTTTTGGGAAAAAAGGCTAAACATGCTTGAACATTGACTGAGTCAACTAATCTCTTAGAAAAAAGAGCAAAAAGTTAAGGATATAAATTAATATGATAGAAAAGTAAAAAGATATGAAGAATGTGATGGAAATAGAGAATAGAAAAAAGTTTTCTTGACCTGAAGAGAAATTCAAGTCCCGGGATTTTATCCAATTCTCAACAAGGGGACAAGGGTACCTACCTAGACATATGCTGATGAAATTATGGAATTCCAGGGATAAAAAGTGGATCCTAACTTATAAGTATTAATTTTAAAAGTGATTAACAGCTTCTAGGGAACAAAAAAGGATTTTTCAAAAGTATCAGGCGTCTCATCAGCAAGACTGGAAGCTGCTATAAATTAGGCAGTGTTTCAATGCTTAGAGAAAGATTAATTAGAACCCTAGATTGATAGCTCAACTATCAAGTGTTTGGACAAACTAAAGATGTATTTAAATGTGTGAGGGCTCAAGTTTACAAGTTTACCTCCAGCAAATTAAAACAATAATAGGAACACTTGAAGATAGATTCCAGCAAAACAAAGCACCAGGATTTCTTTCAAATCCTATGTGGAAGTTAACCTAGGATACAGAGATGGTTGGAACCAGCTCAGATGTCTTAGGAAAATACATCCCCTTGTGACAGCAGTGTAGTAGGCCTAGAAAGCAGATAGCCAAAATTAGAGTCGTTGGAAGGTTCCAAGAAAAATCCTTTCAAGAAGAAAGTAGACATCATAATTCAAATTGTGTAATTAAGAACCTTTAAACATTTTGGACAAAACTAACTACATCAGACTTACAGATTAACTTAAGCAGATTTGATATCTTTACAATATTGACTCTTCCCAAGAAACTAGACACATTTTTGAAGTTTTTAAAAATGTCCTTCATACCTTAGAAACGCAAAGAATGTAACCTAATAATTTGTACCCACATATTAATCTGAAATTCTTCAGTGATGTTTTGCAACATTATTTATCCAAGAATTTTACACTTCTTATTAAATTTATTTCTATGTATTTTATATGTTTTATGACTATTCTAAATAGAATCACTTTTCTATTTTCTAACTGGTATCTAGAAAACCTATTGTGTATTTTATAATGTTCTCCCTTTCATATACATTTTAGTTGATTCTCCTGAATTTTGATTTAGAGAATTTTCATCCAAAAATATTATTTTATTTCCTTCCTTTTAAACATCTGTATGATGTATTGGTTTTCTCCTTTGGTTGCTTAGGTTAGAATTTTCTGAGCAGTATTAAATAATTATGGAAACAGTGGGCAGCCTTTTCTTGTTTCTGGTATGTTTCATTGTTAATTATAGATTTCAGATGAAAGCTATTCATTAGCATGATAAGGAACCCTTTTTGTATTGTTATTGTACTGAGAGTCCTATTTTACTATCAACTCTTTAATATGGGCTGGATTATGGACAGTTTAATGGCAGGATAAAGGTTGTGGGTTCAATGTTATAGGGGGCCTTTAGCAATATGATAAAAAGCAATACTTTGAAAGACTAAGCCACTAATAGAATAAATACAATTTTTGATGAAAAGATATAGAAAACTGTTTAGTAATTCAAGCCTCCAGTGATAGCTGTATAACCATGTGGATGAAGGCAGAGAAAATATGTACAGAAGGAATGAACTTAAGATGTAGGTCAGATAACAAGCTCACCCTTTTTACCTGATTACTTCTTGCCCACATGATCCAAATTATTTGATAGCAAAATGATTTAAAATCTAAATCATTTAATAGTGAATGGAATTTGTACATTGCTGCTAAAAACAGACCCCCTTTTTTTGCTGCCCATCATATAGAATAGTAAAAAGCAAAACTGAACAACAGGAAGCTATTACTCCTTAAAGATCGGATAGCATTTGACTTCCTTCTCTAAAATAAGGAACAGTAACAACTAACCTCTAGTCACTACTCTTAATATTTTGTAGTTTCTGTAAAATATTACTTAAATGATGATTGGCTCCCACATTATCTGTTTTGGTGGTTTTACAATTTTCCAAATATAAAATCAATAAGTTTTCACACTCTGGATGACTTGATGTCATTTAAAAGCATGAATTCTACCTGGAGGTAGCAGATTTATATGCTTTTTCTCGTTGTTGTATAGACAACAAATTTTCAATCATGATAACCAATAATTTGAGAATTAATTTTTACGTGAACTTAATCTATCCCTGTTTGATTAAAAAAAAAGTATTAACACAAACTTCTAGGGATATTGACAACCCTCTTTTTTATTTTCCTTCATAATGCCTGATAGACAGTATCAAGCCACAATTTTATTTTTAACATTTTGCTTAGTTATATTTGGGATAAGATTGTGTATGTATGTTCTGTCTCGTTCACATTAATAGTTCGGATCTTGAATTATAATATGTTTCATATTCTATAAGATTACATAGACTATTAGGGAAGCTTGGCATTTCTCATTTGTGAATCTGACATCCACACATATCATAATTGGGACAGATTCAGATAAACTTTAAAGATAGTCAAAACCAGAGCTCATCTGTCTCATTACTCTCACATGATACCCGTTTGGGGCCATGTTTTGTCCTGTAAGTTTTTCATAAGGAGGGAGGCACGTTTTTCTGCTGAGTGGTTACCCTCACAGGTTTTGCACAACTGTAAGTAGAGAGTGGCAAGAAACAATGTGAAGATGTTGGTGGGTGGAGATACTCCTTCACCATCTGGTGAGCCTTCTGGAGAACAGAGACAAGTACTACACACATAATGAATGCAGTCATTTCACCAGCAGTTTTAAGGAGTGATTTAAGAACTCGGAAAGCAGGCCATTATGTGGTAGTCAGTTCAGCATGAGTCTTGTGGTTTGTAGTAAATTACAGACTGTTATTGCTGGCGAGGTGGATAGTGGTGAGGAAACTGAGGCCCACGGAACTCCAGGGTCATCTAAATCACACTTATTTGAGTCACGTAGCAGAATCTACACTCCAAACGGTGCAACTACCATCTTACTGTGGAATTGACAATGACACATTCTGAGGTCATGCAGGAAATGGACCAGAGTGAAGCATTAGGAATTAGGTCAGTAGCTTGAGACCATTCAGGCTCGCAGGCCATCTTCAGCTTCTCTGACCACAAACTGCAGCTGGGAACATGGAAAACGTGTGTGTGGCCATCACACCCTCATTCTGCAGCTGAACTTCAGGCTGTGCAATTCAAAGACAGCCTGCTTTGGCCTATAATTCCTATTGTTGCTTTTTTATGGGAATCAGAACTTTTTTTTGATATTTGAAACCCTTTGAAGAGTTCAACAAGAAGAGAATTATGTTCAGAAATGTTAATGTGTATATGTGCATAGAAATGTATGGGAAAGGAAAGCCAATTTTTTTTTTTGTTTACTGTGGTGAATGAACATTGGGCCGTGGAAATATATATATGATTTTCTTTATTTTCTCTAATATTTTAGCATTTCCTAAGATTTCTACCTTAAGATTTTCTTTTAAAGTATGGTTTTATTAAATAAACAATAAATATATTCATGACATCAAATATTTAAAAAATTAAGAATATGAGAAAGTTCCCTTCCTGCTCCTTTAGTTTAGCTGACTTTTTTGAAAGCATCTACTTAACAATGGATATAATTTGGTGTGTATCTCCTTAGTCCATTTTGCACTGCTATAATAGAATACCCTGAACTGGGTAATTTATAATGAACTGAAAGTTACTGGCTCACAATTCTGGAGGCTGGAAAGTCTAAAGTCAAAGTGCTGACATTGGACAAGGATCTTCTTGCATCATCACATGGAAAAAGGGAGGGAAGGCGGGGGAAGAGTGAGACCTCCAAACTGCCCTTTTATAACAAACCCATTCCCACTGTAATGAACTCACTCTAATAACAGCATTCGTCCATTTGAGAGGGCAAAACCCTCATGACCTAATCATCTTTTCAAAGTCCTACCTCTTAATACTGGTACAATTGCAATTAAACTTCAATATGAGTTTGGAGGGGGTAAACATTCAAGCTGCAGCCTTGAATTCTGGAAATTCTTTCCAGAATTTTCATGGAATATTCATACATAGAGGGTACCAAAAGTATGTATATACATTTAAAAAAGGAAAAAGCTGTGTTAAAATTGTAATACTCAAGTCATGTGTGACTTCTGCTATTACAAGAGATACAATGTACAACATAACAAATGTTATCAATATATATTGAGTATTTTAAAATTTTTCCTTTCTTATCATATGTATACATTTTTTGGCACCCTTTATGTAAACTTTTATAATTATAGGTCATTTTTTTTTTTATCAAAAGTAACATACTGCAGATGCTATTCCATGATTGACTTTTGTACTTAATATGTCATGGAGATTATTTTATTGGACATAAATCTATATCAATCTTCTTAAAGTGCAGAATAGTGTGTATTTCAGATGTCTTATTTAACTATTTTTCCATTGATGGACATTGTTTTGTTTTTTCTTTTTGAGACAGAGCCTCAAGCTGTCACCCTGGGTAGAGTGCCGTGGCATCACAGCTCACAGCAACCTCAACTCCCAGGCTCCAGCGAGCATCCTGCCTCAGTCTCCCAAGTAGCTGGGACTACAAGGACCCACCACAAGGCCTGGCTATTTTTTGGTTGCAGGCGTCATTGTTGTTTGGCAGGCCTGGGCTGGATTCGAACCTGGCAGCTCAAGTGGCTGGCGCCTTAGCCACTTGAGCCACAGGCACCAAGCCTGCTGGACATTTTTTAATACTGCAAAATAGTAGTACACTGAACATTGTTGTGCATGTTTGTTTATATATTAGAGTGGCTTTTAAATCAGCGAACTGGATATAAAGATGGAGAGAACAGTAAGCGGGAAGATGGGCATAAGAGAAGATGAGATTAAAGTGGGTGGAATCACTTGTTTCTGAAGCACAGAATATTCACCCAATTTCACAAAATTTTCTGACATTCATTTAGCAAATAGCAACTCTACTGGAAAGTGGAGAATTTTAGGAAATCACAAGGCTTCAGAGAAATTTTGGTTAAAATCCACACTCCACAATACTAAGATGGTTTTTATCTTTGTTGCTCTTGTGTATGAAAAAACAACTACTTTTATATACAGCTGGAAATTTGCTGTCCTGGGATGGGGAGGAAGGGCATCTGATGTATGGGTGGGGAAGATGCACAGTCTAATCCTGAACTGCCTGTTCTGTTCCTGCAGTAGACTGCCAAAGTGACCGGTGTGCGTGGCAGTCCTCAGATGTGTTGGACGAAAGAAAATATTATTAATTGTTGCCCAATCTTGAAAATCAGCTGTTAATCCTGTGGATGTACAGTATAGTACAACTGTCAGTCTCTTTCACAATTCAAAACAAATGAGAGAGAAATGAGCGGGAAAACTTTTCCCTAAAAATGGAGGGTGAAAAAATGAATTTTTAAGACTCAGAATTGCACTGAGTGCACCAGAGACACAGCTCTTTAATTTACTGAAAATTCCAGTTCTGTAATCACCAAGCTCATCTGAGTTATTTCTTTAAATAATTATGCAGAAATTATGCTAAGAGCTTTATACACGATGTAATGCCTTTTTAATATTGAGAAGAGCCCTGTAAAAGCTATAACAACGGTACAGGTAAGAAATCTGAAACCAGAGAGGTAAAGTAACTTGACCAATTGTCATTCAACTTTGTGAGTGGCAGAGTTAAAATTTGAACCCAAGATTTTGTGTATTTAAAATTCTAGCTCTGAACACTACACTGAAAAAAAATTTATTTACTTGATAGTCAAATGTTTTTATATTGGTAGCAATTCCAGCAAGGATAAGAAATGATCCATATGATTGATAGATAGATAGGTAGATAGATAGACAGATGGGTGGATGGATGATGGGGAAATTGATAGCTCATGTTATGGATTAGTAGTTGAGACATTATTGGTTTGGATTTTGGTATCTTTTGTAAGATATAGAAATGCTGAATTAGAGATAAGACCATGTTGCAGTGAGAAAATAGCTTTTGCTTTTATTCGTGTCATACCATGTTGTTTGGCCTTTTGGAGGGGGGAGTGATAGAGATAGAGACAGACAGAACAGATTAATTGGTATGTACTACCCTGAAAATCTGAGTTATTTGACATTTTTAAGGCGAGGCATTGATTGAGTTTTTAGGAACATAAATTAGCAAGAAAAAGTGATACCATCTGCTCAATAACAATTTTTTTGTTCTTAGCCAAGAACATTTGTTTCAACTTGAGAGTAATAATCATAGTTTTCAAATTTCCTAACTGCCTGAACTGTATGTAAATTGTCAGACTCAGAAAGGTGTAGAGTTATGGCCCCTGGATGTTCTTCAGGTTTCGTGTTTTCATTGTTGATAGAGTTAGCTTATTTTTCCAGTTTCTCTTACTGTCACCGAAGACTTCAAATAGTCTAGCTGGTACTTTCTGTGGTTGTAAGGCCATATTCTCAAACACAAATTATTTACACAGTACACATCAGGGATTAAATTCTGTTAGGTTTCTTAAGTACTTGTTCTCTACATTTAAACTCCAGTGTTTTATTAATGGAAATAAATGTTTCCATTTATTTTCCAAGCGGTTTCCCCTTACACCTGAAGAATTATGTTGTTTTTCTTTTCCATAAACATCAGTTTGTAGTGTATACTGTATAAAATGTAAGTTGCTGATGTGAAAATGGATGTTTTAGTTCACACTGATTGCCAAAGTGAGCTAGGAGAGTCTGTTTGATTAAATTTAAAGAAACTCTGGGATTCTTTTGTCTCTTTAGCTTTCCTTTGCATTTATTCTAAGAAGTCACAGGAAGTTGCTCAATAGTTCCAAAGTAAAGCATTATTCGTACAAATTGCTTTCTTGAAGGATCTGCAATGGCCTTGAGGACTGCCAAGCATCAGGAAAGAGAAAAGTGGAGAGAGCTGACCTGACAGAAAATGTCACTTTAGGTTAAATGGAATGGGAAAAAATAGTAGAGTCATTTAAAAATGCATATATTTATAACAAAAAAGTATAAAATTAAAGAAATAAATATATTATGTGGCATATTTAGAAAAACAAAACTATTATTCTAAAAGATAATAGTTATGTCTTCAAATATTAATCCTAGAAAATGATGAGAATCTCTTACATACACGATAAGAAGTAATAATAAATTCTGAAATAATTCCACATTATAGAGTCTTCTCTTTTTTATACCTGATTCCAAATAGCTGGGTATTGAAGAAAATCGGTTTATTTTTTTTCATTTAAAGGAAATGTGATATATTAATAAATACCTATTTGCTTAAGTGTGAAAATAAGTAAAATTTTACAGTGTGAGTTTTCTTTGCAATAAATGTACATGCCGATGATTTGAAATACACTAGAACCTCCATAGTTGACCACCCCCCCTTCATCAATCACCTCCTTAAGTTGACGTAATTTTCATAGAATGGCTATTCACCATACGTACATAACTTATGTACAAAACTTCCATATGTTGACCTGTTTGTTATAGTCCCTTGGGTGGTCAACTTAAAAAGGTTCTACTGTATTTTAAAGATAGATTTTTTTTTTTTACTTGAGAGGAACCAATGTGACTAAATAGTTTTGCATAGTCTCAAATACTGAATGCGGAGCATGTCTACTGTCTAAAAAAGCAAACTAAAACAAGAGAAGAAATTAAAGTTAAAAAAGGAGAGGTTGAATGTAATCTAACTCCAAATCAAGTGACTTTTTCAAAAGATTAAGTTTGATAATGTAAGCTAAGCCAAGATGAGGTCAGTCATAAATTACATATAGTATATTCTGTTCCTTTTATTTTCTGCCCGTTGTTCCCCTTAGGTTGTTTCTGTCCATGGGAAATAATTGCATGGCATTTCTCCCATCCCATGCCCATGGTAGACATAATTAAGAAATTGTGTTTTTTCTGTAAGCTTCAGAAATCTCCTCAATAAAGCACTTCAAGGACCCATTAGCAAATTACAATTAAATACTAATTGTGTCTCCCAGGTCTTCTGATCAGCTCTTGTTAGAGTGGCTCTTAGTAAAATAATCTCTATTTATAGTGAAAAGTAAGGAACTGTGTGACATAATAAAAAGTGCTCTAAGACAAGTCAAAACATTGTGTTCAAGTCCTGGTTCCACCATTAATAGTGGAATCTTTGACTGCAGAACTGATTTCCAATCTGTAAAATTTAAGGCGATTAGGTTAGACTCGCTAAAATTCCCTCCACTTTTGACCTTTTGTAACTTTCAGGTTCTTTTTATTTCCATATTTTCATCTTCCTAGATCTCTTTGCTCTCCATTTCATAGCCATCAATTTTTTTTTTTAATTCTAGGGTCCTACATAAGTTACTGCTCTTTTATGGCTACTCTGAGATAATTTGTGTTACATGTAGACATTCATTGAACATGACAATATATGTACATACTGCCTTTATCATCTTTCTGGAATTTTCCAAAGCAGAAAGTTTTCCTTGACAGATAAATTATTAATTTGTCATAAAACAGTGTGAAATTATTAACAAAAATTCCTTGAATTATATGTGAGTGAATTTGCTAAGAACTTCAGTTACTACATATGTTTAGGCTGCAATTAACAGAGAACTCCATTTAAAATGATTTAAATAAAAGACTTACCGACAAATATGACAAGAAGCGTAGTGATAGAATTATTCCAGTGGTTCAAACATGTATCAAGAAGCCAAATTCCTTTCTTCTTTCAACTCACTCACTCTTAATTCTTTAGTTTTTATCTCAGATTTATCTTATTATGATCCCAAGGTGGCTGACATGCCTCTAAACATAACATATTCATACAGCTGCCTTTCCTTCTGTCCATTTCTAAGAAAGATAAAAGCATCCCAGAAGCTCCTTAACAGATTTCCTTCTCAGATTTCTACTAAAGGAAATTCATCATATGCTTATACCTAACCCTTTCACTGGCAAGAGAAATGCCATGAAATTGGTTAGAACTAATCATGGTTCATCTTGGTATCAGAGGGGCCTGGTCTGCCTTGAAGGACCAAGCACGTGACTCTTGAACAAAATCTAGTGGCTGCTGGATAGGCAACAACAGTGTCTTCTCCACTTGGTACATACAGATACATTTCCACAGTTTGAATCAAACCTACCTTCTCATTCCCATCTTCAACTATTCCCCCATTCCTTAATTTTCTATTCCTTCAGCAACTTCCAAAGACTTCTCTGCCTTCCCTAAATATACATTCTTTACAACCACAACATTTGCACATTCTCTTTCAGTCTTGGATGCCCTCAGGCACCTTTTGCAAATTTGCAAAATCACTACTGTACTTGTATTTTATGACCAGCCTCAGTTGTCAATTCTTTAGGTCTGAAGCCTTCTCTAATTCCCCCTAATGTTAGAGTGAAACCCTGTGCTCACATTAGGAAAAGGCAAAGAATAATTTTGTGAATAGTTGAAAAAAAACAAAGACTCAGAAAGCAACTATAACCAGCTATAATGAGTACCCAGACAAGTGGGACAAAGACTAACACTGTTCTAGAAGTAGTTAGATTTGCAGATGCATCCTATGCTCTGTGGAACTATGTGACTATCCCTTATACACTCAAGCAAAATATAGGTCATTTATTCTTTGGAGAGTGTAAAACAGACAGTCCCTAGAAAAGGGAAAAGCAGGTATGTTGAAGATTGAGGTGCTATCCTGAAAACAGAGGGATTAAATAAACACTTGGATATTTATGTTTATAATAACAAGGATTTTTCATTTTGTTTACCACTGTATCTCCAGAGGCTAGAAACATATGCTGCTGAATACAGACACCCAAGTATTTGTTAAATGAGTTCTAAAGTCTCAGAGTTCCAATGTTTTACCTCCTTTCCATTTCCAACTCTTATCTCTAGAGGAGAGAGTGAGTTACCAATTAGAGAACCCACTAGCCCCAGAGAAAATACCCCAAATGGTAATACATGGAATTTCCAAAAGAAACAGCTCAGCTATATCACTCTAAAGTGTAGAATGTAATTGACAGATCTTACCAATGCAAGCAGAGCTTCTAATCTAATTTTTAGTACTTTAGCCTTAAATATGAGTATACAGGTAAAATTTATCAAACCTTTAGAAAATATATCTAAATGAAGGAGAGAAATCAAAACAAACTAAAAAAAAAATACCAACTGGGCGGTGCCTGTGGCTCAAGGTGTAGGGGCACCGGCCCCATATACTGGGGATGGCAGGTTCAAGCCTGGCCTTGACCAAAACTGCAAAAAAAAAAAAAAAAAAAAAACCAACTTTGAAGGAGTAAAGATACTGCAGGAATAAGATAACTTATAAAATATCCTCAGAGAGAAAAGAAGGGATAACAGTTGATATTGTTTCCATGAATGTTGTTAACAATGCTTCCACGAAACAAGAACAGAATGCTATGAAAAGGAAATATTCACAGAATAGCAGAAGAAGTTTTGGAAAGTAAAAACATGATAGCATAAATTATAAACTTAGTAGAAGTGTTTAAATATAAACATGAGGTTATATATCTCTATGGAAATAGAACAAAAAGGCAAAGAGGTACAAAATACAGAAGAAAAAAAATGGGAAATTAAAGGGCCAAAACAAAAAATCTAACATCCTAATTACAGAAATTCTAGAAAAAAGAGAAAACTGCAAGAAGACATATAATTGAAGAAATATTTCTAGAACTCATTAATAGGAGCATCCACTACAACATGCAGTATTTAAGAAGAGACTTACTCTAAAGATAATCAGGTCACATAGAAATGAACAAAGATCAAAAGGTCCCTGGACTTCTTAAGATTCATACTAAAATGTAGAAAAGAATGAAGCAATGCCTTTAAAATTCTGCAGCAAAATGATTCTCAACAAAGAATTCTGTATTCAACCAAACTCTTATTCAGGAGTGAGTATCAAATATATCCAATTCATGACTTCAAAGCCCTAAAAATTGTCTCTAATATTACTCAGGAAACCCCTGCAAAGTATGCCCACCAAAACAAGGGAGTAAACTCTAAAAATATCATCCTTGGGATAATAAGGAAGGAGCATCCAAAAGTGACAGCAGAGGAACCGGTCTGGAAAATAACTAATCCAGATCAAAGAGGCCTCATAGGGGAGATTTCTTCAGGAAGGTGAATTTGATACAATTCTCCGTGTGTTTGAGCCACACTTAGATTTTTGGAGGAGGGAGAAAGTTTGGGATTGAATCAGTGATAAGTAGTATATTGACACCTAGGGAAGAAACAAAGAAAAGGCATGAATTTTCAACAAGGAACACAAAATCTTGTGCAGAAAGAAAAACTAAATGGATTATGTCATATGGTTTAGCTGGTTAGCTTAGTTCTACTAATGTAGACACAATGACTATAAGTCTAACTAAAATTACAGCATATATTGAAGGGTGGGGATGAGAAATATGAATGGATGCTAAGTCATCATCTTCCACTGTGAAATAGCAATAAGCAAAGCCTAAAAATGAAAATATTAAGAGGTAGCAATAAAGATGTGTCATTTAGAGATGCAGCGGAATATAGCAAATGAATCATATTTGAAAGTAGTTACCTGGCTCGGCGCCCGTAGCACAGTGGTTACAGCGCCAGCCACATACATCCAGGCTGGCGTGTTCGAACCCCACCTGGGCCTGCTAAACAAAACAACAATGACAACTGCAAAAAATACAGCCAGGCGTTGTGGTGGGTGCCTGTAGTCCCAGCTACTTGGGAGGCTGAGGCAAGAGAATCCCTTAAACCCAAGAGTTTGAGGTTGCTGTGAGCTGTGATGCTACGACACTCTACCCATTATGATATACTGGGACTCTATCTCAAAAAAAAAATAGAAAGTAGTTACCTCTAGGGAGTTATGTACTATGAGAGGGAGAAGCAGTGTGGGATTTTTTTTTCTTAATCCTTATAGTACTATTCATTTCTTTAATCTATGTGTCTATAAAACTTTACTAAAAATAAAATTTAAATATAAAAATTGATCACTCTTACTTGTAATAGGAAGTTCAAATTGGAACAAAGAGGTAATATAGTGACAAGTGTTTTTTAATGCGGTTATAGCATTTTATAGTAAGTGTTCATAATAATACCATGTGATACCACTTTTAAACAGTGCTTCCTTCTAAAAGTGGAAACAGGGTCTAATATTCCTGAAAAACAAGCTAGCAGTACACAGAAGAGGTATAAAAATATTTACTCCCTTGACCTAGTAATTCCTCTTTTGGAAATTTCTTACAGAGATCTACTTTAAAAAATAGGAAAGAAATACATTAACATGTTCACAGTGGTTATCTCTGAATGGTAGAATTATTGGTGATAGAATGATGATCCGTTTCTGCTTTTCTCTAGTACCCCTCTACAGTTTTTCCAAATAATCTATAGATTATTAAACAATCTATAGATTAATCTATAGAAGGCAGGCTCCTTTTATATTCAGAAATTAGAGCAATAAACATTTTTAATTTTTAAAAACACTGCTCCTCATAACAGAAAAAGTTATTTGTTGCGAACAGACCAGGTTAATAGTGCCAGGAGTGGAATGTGGATGAAGGCTGACCCGGCCATCTGGAAGTGTGAGTCATCCCGAGTGCCATGGAAGAGAGGCTTCCTACAAGGACGAGCCGTGTTGGCTGTGGCTGCTGTTTTCGTGGTTGCTCAGAAATCGCCCAGGAAGGGACAAGAGGGCTTCCCCACTGGATAAAAAATGAGCTTCCTGTTCCCAAACAGGAAGATCATATGAGTAATGAGGTTTTATGAAGGTAGGACGTAATGGCTAGGAAGAGGGTAGGAGCACCCCTGAAATAGATCCTGCATCAGCGTGCAGTCTTTTAACTGCATCTCCTGATCCCATGGAGTAGCTAAGCTTTTACATGGAACATGTTTGCTCTTCACTTTTCTTTCCCTGTTTTGTTCAAAGCTCTGGAGTGTGCTGATCTTGATGAGCCAAGTCTCCCAACACTGAACTTTTGTAAAAGAGATAGAGCCATGTTTCCATGGTACGGGGAATGGAACAGGAGAAGGAGGAAATGATTAAAACTGATTTTTGAAATGTTTTCCTTTGTGTATTACTTGAAAGAAGAGGTTAAAAGAGAGATTATTTAGAGAACATGGTGCTCCAACAGCACTCATCTACTCACCATTCCTCCAAGAAACCATCTTCATTCTGGGCCTTTTGAATTTATACATTTTGTCATTTCTCTCCGGGATATCCTAACAAACTCTTTCTGCTTGATAAACTCCTACTTACTCTTCCAGACCAAGGTGAAATGCCCCCTTCAGTGTGAAAATTTCCATGCCTTAAAAAAATAACAGTGCTAAAAAACAGCAATTTATTAAGCTGTCCAGTCCTCTACCCAATCTCATACCATCAGACACATGAGGTAGGTTTAGCCTCACTTTACAGAGAAGGAGCTTGAGGCTTAGAAGACTGAGTATCTGTCTCAAGCACCCACAGTTGAGTAATCTGAATCCAAAACCAACATTCCTGCCTAAAGCCTCTTCTTTTTCAAAAACCGCATCACCTCTTGATTTTGCTTTGTATTTGCTTACATGCTGGTCCTCCTCACTGGTCTGAATCTTCATTCCTTAATAGAAGATGAAGTGTCTATTTTGGAAGGGTTGTATTTTTATATAACATCAATCAGATTGAAAATTTTCATTTATTGTTGACATGCCTTGCTTTGCTTTACACTCCACAGGGTAGGATTCTTGAGCATGGAAACCGTGAACGCTCTGTTCACCATTGACTCCAGCCTGTGTCCCAATGTCTGCCAGATAGAAATTGCTCAATATACATTTTTGAGGGAATAAATGAAGTAACAAATGATGAAAGCGGAAAGACCCAGATCCAGTTCCTAGCAAAATAATACCCTTTTATTGTCCCCATTGTCTGAATAGACAATGATTTCTTAGATTCACATGAAATGTACTACTAATATCAACAATCATAAACCAAATGAAATCTGTAGCCTAAGGGAATGCTAGCAGTGTGGGTTAGGGGCAAGTTTTACTTTCTTATAAACAAAGACCCTGAGACTTCACAATACTCAGCTGTACAGATGGCAGACTTTTCATTCACACATGCTTTGTAATCAAGATGTCGAATAGGCAGTTTAAAGCCTCTGGACTCAAGCCAGGGTGGTTCGTGTTTCGTCACTACAGAGTCTACAATTGTGCTTTATTTTAATGGTCTAACAAGGTTTTCATAAATTTTGAACTATGAAAAACTGACCACGTAAGAATTAGCCTCTAAGTGCCTTATAATACCAATATATGCAATTTTTCACCAAGTAGATCTAAAAGATGTGTTTACTTAATAACTAAAAGTTGTCAAAGTCTGGAAATGGTGTGATTTTTATAAACAAAAGGAAATCCACATCCTGATTTCGTTTTCTTTTAAGAGAAAACTCCCAAGAAATATGAAGTAACAGAATGTGTTAAATTCTTCTGTTACAGCACAATCCTACATCAGATTTTAAATACAAAAAAAAAAAATAGGCAAAGAAATAATAGCTCTGACTTTAGCTCTAACATAAATAAGGCAGGAAGTTGGGTGAAATCAGTTTTTCCTCTTATGTTATATGGAAAAAAAAATGTGTCATGTGGCCAACCCATATGAATCCAATCTGTTTGGTTTGTTCATCTCTGCAGTGGCATTCCAAATCCAGACATTATATCAGAAACCTAGTTGGTATTTCACTGCCATCATGTAGACTATAGAATAGGTGGTAAGGTACATGAAAACCTAGTGGACTTCAAACAAAAATAGTCCCAATTGAAACAGGTGCTGATCCAGGCGGTGCCTGTGGCTCAAGGTGTAGGGCTCTGGCTCCATGTACCCAGGGTGGTGGGTTTAAGCCCAGCCCCAGCCACAAGCTGCAAAATAAATAAATAAATATAAAAAAATAAAAGAAACAGGTGTTGATCACCTATCTTTTTCTCTCTTCAGAACCTATGGCTATTTTCTATCTTTCAACTCACTTTCCCAAGGACACACTTTCTTTTCTGTCTTAGTCTATTCAGGCTGCTATAACAAAATTCCATTAGCTGAGTGGCTTATGACAACAGAAATTTATTTCTCACAGTTGAGGGAACTGTGATGTCTAAGATCAAGGCGCCAGCAGATTTGTGTCTGGTGAGGGCCTGTTTGCTGGATCACAGATGTGATCTCGTGTGGTAGAAGGGACAACAGCTCTCCCAAGTCTGCTTTATATGGGCACTAATCCCGTTGATGCTGACTAAGTATCTCACAAAGACCCACCTCCTGGCACCATCACACTGGTGATGAGGTTTCAACATATGAGTGTGAGGAGGAACACAAACTTTCAGACACAGCGTCTACTATTTCCCATAGAGTGAAAAAGAAGAATCAGTGTCTTACCAGTAAAATTCTCACCATCAGGACGTGCCAGACTCTCTTTGCCAGTCATTAACCTCTCATGATTCTCTCCTGACAGCCCCTCCAGCCTTATCTCCCGCATATGCCCTCTCTGTGGTAACAGATGGTGGGCAGTTCCCCAAATGCACTGGGTCCCATGACTTCCCACTTTTGCCCATGTGATTCTCCCTGCCTGGGACCCTCCCCCTCTCTCCCCTCCTCCCCACTCCACTTTCACTCTCCTCTCTGCACTCTGATACCGCCTTCTTTTTGACATACCAAGAATTGCCTCCTCTAGGAAGCCCATCTGAGACCACGTGAGGTTCCTCTTTCTGTATTCCCACGTGTGCGGTTGGAGCCCTTACTAACATGTTGGACTAGGAACGTTTGTCAGCTTCCCTGTCTTCTTGACCAGATTGGTGAATTTCTTAAGGGCAGGGACTTATCTCATTCTTTGTTACATATCCAGAATCTTATCTAACACTTAATATACAGTGCAAGTTTAGTATTTGTTCAGTGATCAATGAATCAATGGGTTTTCCATTAGTAAAGTAGATGAGGTACATTTTTTTAGAACAGGATCTGAAAAAATAAAAAAAATCAGGACTTCTTCGCTTAAGGTAAAGAAAATTTGGCAGGACCACCTTTGAAACTGCATTTACTTGCATCCTTTTAGTCTTCTTTATGTAACAGGAATATTACTTCTCACATCCAGTTAAAAGAGGTCTAGTTACCAAGGAACAAAAGAAATTGGTATGAAATGAACTTCCTCATATGAGAGTGCCAAAAAATAGATCCTAAGGATGATATTATGTTGAAATGTCGCTCTAGCTTCCAAATACTGATACACATAATGTCATATGATTAAAGCAGTATGATTTAAAGGAAGAAACAGGATTTCTAGGTTCTTGGTGTTCTTGGGACTCTTTGACAATATTTTATTCGCATTCAGTCTCTTGACATATACCCACTTATCTCCTGACGAGTGTTTTCTCATATCCTTTCCCGAGGAAATTTAAGGTTTAAGATGTTTATTCTGCACGATATTTGGAGATAAGTATAAACCCATGAAATCATTGTCACAGTCAACACCATCACCTCCAAACATTTCCTCTGAACCCTTGGCTTGGTTTTGTTTTGCTTTGCTTTACTAAATGTGAGTAAGAACATTTAATGTTAAGATCAATCCTTTTAGTAAATTTTTACCTGTATTGTTAATTATATGCCTTATGTTATGCAATACTTCTCCAGAACTTATATTAGAAGACTGAAACTCTGTAGCCATTTATCATATCTCTCCATTATTCCCTTCCCCGAGCCCTAACAACCACCATTCTACTTTCTGCTTCCATGAGTTTGACTCTTTTAGATTCCACGTATAAGCCAGGTCATATTGTATTTGTCTTTTTGTGTCTGGCTTACTCCACTTAGCATAATGTCCTCCAGGTCCGTTAATGTTTTTGCTAATGACAGGATTAAGGCTGTCTAATATTCCATTGTGTGTGTGTGGGTATGGGTGTATATACCACCTTTTCTTTATCTATTCATCAGTCAACTAACAACATTTAGGTTGTTTCCATATCTTGGCTGTTATGAATGTGAGGTTGGACAATTAAGTTCATAAACTCATCTTAAAGAACATGCTACATATCTCATTACTGAATATCACTACAGTCACCTTCGAGGTACTGTCCTTGGGAAACTAGGCCCTGATGCCATCACCCAGTCCATTCTTCAAAGAAATTGTGGAACTCTTTGTCTGATATGGTCATCAGAGATGTTGTTATGCAAGGTCTGACAATTATGTTCACAAACTCTTCCTAGAAAAAGTGCTATGTATCTCATTGCTGAATATTACTATGGCTACCAGAGGACCAAGGGAAGTACTTCAAAGGTGTGTGTATGCTCCGCTGAAGATGGGAGTGCAAATATCTCTTCAAGATTTAGATTTTTAGTTCCTTTGGACATACATATACTATGAAGCGAGATTAGAGGACCAATTTATTGCCTGTTTTGAAAGTTGAGACATTTCCTAGATGTTTTTTCAACTGAAGTGCTTCTTACACTTGAAAGTCAAGATATATGTTGGAAAGATAGAAGCAAATTAGTGCTTAAAAGGTAATCTAAGCTTGGAGAGGGCATCGCTATTAATGGATATATTAATTTAAGGTAACTAATGCTCTAAATACATTTTTTAAAGTTGTTTGATCACCAAGTCAAAACAGATAGTTTAATGACATCTTAGAGAAGACTAATGACCCAGTCTGAATTAAAAAATCACCATAGTGTGGAATACTGGAATTTCATTGCCAGTAGATTTATGGCTTGTTTCTGGGTATTTCATTCCCATTTGCTTTATTGTGTTAAAACATTGGGAAATTGGTAGGGTACAGGACTTGACAGCAAACTGCACTTTAACAGGGCCAGCATCAGAGTGGTGTGGTTTATTTTAGGAGGGTGTATAGTCTGAGAATTTGGTTGGCTAAGACCTTCTGAAGGTACTCCACAGAGCTCACTTGAAAGAGTACCGAGGATACAAATGTCATCTTGACTAAATGGCCTACTCGTTGGTTTAAAAAATAAAACACAAAAAACATGTCTGATATGTTTTAGCAAAGTGTGATATTTTGAAAGGAGAACAAATATAGCATACTTTGGGATCTTAAATCTGGATTTTCAACTCTTTCCTGACTTTAGAAGTCCCCCTCCTTCACCCTCTTTCTGTCTTTCCTCTCTTCTTCTTTACTGCTGAGAACCAAACAAAAACATCTAATTTTTTTTCTCTTTTCTTTTCTGTTTTTAAACTTAATAACAACAGTGACATCAACAACATTCAGACTCTTGAATTCTGGCTCTAGTCTACATCCATTGCCTCTTCCTTGGAGTTACCTTAGAATCAAGTCCTTATACCCTCAATGTCCTTTCTATATTTCAACATGATATTCATTAATTTAAAAGAGAAATTTCAGTTTCATACAATGAACCAGGACTATCCTATCATATCCTCACTCATTTTTAACTTTCTTCTTTTTCATTCCCCACACTCCTTGCATTGCCAACCAAACCGATCTCAGCTTTTATCTTTTCTTTTGGATTGTTTAATGTAGTAACTGACATTGGCTTGCTCAGAAGGCTGATGTTCTGAAAGCCAGAATCACTTCAGACACAGAATGGATTGAGTCAACTTCTGGGTGTTTGGGATCACATATGTTGGTTTTATAACCTGACCCTGGCTCTGTCCCATCTCAAACAGTTACTAGCATAATTCCTGGTTACCACTTATACTCATAGTTTGAAGTTTAGTAGCCTGAAAGAAAATTTCCAGAGGGATTATAATAAGGAAATTTAATTAAGAGCTCGTGTTGGCTCTAGAATATTCTGTACAGCATTGATCCATAGAGTAGCTAATGAATTCATTATGCTGCAAATGTAAGTGATGTGTTAGTACATTGGCCAACAAGAGTAAAACCTGTCTCAACAGGAATGTTGCAAGAGGCAAGGCAGTGAAACTTTCATCTCCCCTGGGAGTAAACTCACTTGCCAAACCTGGATCATCAATCATATTAAATGTGTTCAAAACCAATCATACATCTTCCACAGTTCATTGTATTCATCAGCACTTTCAGAGTCAACAGTCCCGAGGAGTCACCTTTGGCCAAGTTTTCAATAGCCTGTGGTTTGGGCAGTTTGCCTCCACTGTCTTTCTCAAGGATGTGTTCTCAGGTAGTTGTACCCCATGGGCCAGTTTCAATCAAATCCAAAAGGACAAAAGGGCAGTCTTGTTTTTGTAAGAAATGACAGTATATTATGACTTCGAAAATTGTCTTAACAGTCAAACACTGTCTAAAAAGTCTCTTAGAGTTACTTAGAGCTTGAATGCCCATGAATAGGAGACTAAATTTGCCATGCATGTTCTGAACACCTATTACATAGGCAAAAAGTACAGTAAGTGTCACTGTGTGAGCCTCTGTGTGCATACAGCGTGTTTACCTGGGGGAGGAGAGCGGCGGAGAATGCTCAAATATGAAATAATTGAATTATTATTACTGTCTTTAAAAAAATGCTTGAGAATAATTTCAAACATGTGGGAGAGCTTCATGAGTAGTACAGAGAACACAGGAGTTCACACATCGTCAGCATTCTGCCTCCTTTGCATCATCTTTCTGTTCTTTTTCTTTCAATACACACATAACATACACACGCACATACACACACATGTATTTTTTTGCACTGATGACCTGAGAAACTGCACATATCATGGCCCTGCCCTGTCAAGGTGCACAGCCCAAGAGCAAGGACCCTTTTGTGAATAACTGAATTGAAGTCTCACACATTGGATTACCTTTGAATTTTATAGCATAGCTTGGTTTATTATTCCTTTTTACCTCCGGTTCTAACCCAGATACTGAACTGTATAAGGAAAAACTCAACTATTAGTTGAGGGAGGAAAAAAAAAGTCTTATCACTAACATTTAAAATTCTTCAAATATTAAAAATTTGAGAAATATATTGGTGTGTTAAAAATGTGCAAATGTCAATATATGGGAAATAACCAAGTCCTGGTTTTAGGGAGAATGGATGAGTTATAAATAGAGATTCCCCATAACTAATGAATCATATCTATTTAGTAATGCTTTGTATCAATGGTTTAGTAAGCTAGCATTCAATAGGACAGCCAGAACATCTTGTCTTCGTAATTTTTATCCTGTATTTCCTCTTGTGATCAGATAATTCCAGGTTTTGAAAGATCTAAGTAGTTTCTACAGAGAGATAACCCTTACCTTGCTCCCTGACAGTAAGCCCCAGAGAAGTAGAAAGGGCACATTGAGGATGCTGAATTGGGTCCTGGAGGGCGTGGGGTCCAGGAAGTAATCAGCATCATTACCACAGCATCTCTTCATGAAGTGGGTGGTGATAGATCTCTCTCCAGGATGATACCTAAAGCTGTTTTATTTTTCCTATCCTGGTATTTTTAATGTAGGTTTACTCTGTAGTGAACAGGTAAAACTAACATTTATGTTTCATAATCTATGCAACTAATTTGGATAGCTAACACAGTTCTGACAGTTGCAATTTTTTTCCCAGAAAGAGCTCGAGCCTGCCTGTCCGTCTCTACCCAGTATGTTTAACAAATATCTCTGTACTTGGCAACCCCTGTGGCTCAAGGAGTAGGGCGCCAGCTCCATATATCTATACCCGGGGTGGCAGATTCAAGCCCAGCCCCAGCCAAAACTGCAAAAAACAAAACAAAAACAAAAACTAATATTTCAGTACATTGGGGAATCCAACTGTGGGGCACTCATTTCCTTAGGTGAAAAGCAGGATTCTAATATAACCGATGAAGAAAAATGGCAGAAAGAAGAGACAGGACTCTCTGCCACAATGGTGCCTGTTAACAATATTGTGTATACTTTAAATATTTACTCTCAGTCTGGGGAAGTCTCTTTACAATGTAACTTATACTATGATCTTTTACCATGTGAACTTAATAGCTACAGCGTTCAGGAAATTCGTGTTAGTTTCCACAAGCATGGAGCCTAATGCTGTGGCTTATTGCTGCAGTCCTACATACTCAGGAGGCCGAGGTGGGAAGATCTCTGGAGGCCAGTGTTTCAGGGATTTAGAATAGATAACAGAATCTCTGTAGGAGGAAGGTATGAAATTTATGAAAGTTGGGGTGCCTGATAACCATGGAGACATTATAGAGACACATTCCTACAAAGTCACCCACAGATGTGGGCCTTGACTTGTGTAATAACACATTTACTACCGTAGGCAAGCTCTTCATTTATTCATTTGCAGATTTACATGGAGGGACTCCGTTCTAGGCACTTGGGATTTGGTAATAAAGAAGATAGCACTGGTCTGTAACCTCATAGAGCTTACACATAAACTGTTTCATTTTAAAATAGTGCACTTTCAGAAGTATTTGTACTCTGACCATACGACCACAATGTGTCATTCAGTAAACCTCTCGGGAATTCCTGGGATCCACAAGAATTTAGACTGAAAGGTATCAGATTTGCAGGAAGAGAGAACTTTGGCTTTAGATGGGAAATCACAGAAAGAAATAATTTGGAAAAGACCTTCCAGTTTTTAATGATTTAACAAGAGCAATGTTCTAGCGAGACTGTTAAAGAAATAAAATCAGTATGTTGTACCTCATAAATGCATTAATGCACACAGTTATGATTTAATAAAACTAAATTTTAAAAAAAGAAGAAATGTGGGAAAATCCATGCCCCAAGATAGGGACCTGGGGAAAAAGAGCCTCCCAACAGCGGGGACAGTGTTCTTCTTCATGGCAAGATTGCTGTGATCAAGGAATCTATTACTGCACAACATATTCAAATCCCAGTAAGCTGGAAACAAGTCATCCTATATCCAAGCCTCTGCCTGGCCTATGTGAACATACTTCTTGTTATTAAGACAGACTATGGTCCTAAAGCATGAATAAATATGAGTTTTTGTTATTGGTGTTTATATGATTTGAATTGCATTTGGCTGCAAATATAGAGATTTAATATAGAAGTGGCTTAAATAAGACAGATATTTCTCTCTCATGTTAAAATCTAAAAGTAAATAGTCCAGAGCTAATATGGCAACATTATTCCATAAACTCTTCAAGGATATATGCTCCTTCCATCTTGTTGCTTGGTTGGTGCCCAAGTTCAACTTATATTCCAAAATAGTTACACCAGCTCTAGCCGTTGAATTCATAGTCTAGCTTGTAGGAAAGAAAAAAGGATAAAAAAGAGGCATATCAAAGATACATGGCAGATATCTTTTAAGGAAAGTTCCTAGAACCTCCACATATCCCATTCACCAGAAATGACTTATTGCAACATTTGTTTGCAAAGGAGTCTGGAAATTTTCTCTGTGTGGGGCAATCATAGTCTTAAGTGAAAAACAGGATTTTGATACAACTGATAAAGACAAAATGACAGTAACAGCACTCTCTGCCACAATGTTGCCTATTAACAATGTTGTGTATACTTTAAATATTTACTGTCAGCCTGGGGAAGTCTCTTTGCAATGTAACTTACAGTATGATTTTTTGTTATATGAGCTTAGTAGCTACAGCCTTTAGGAAAGTTGTGTTAGTTTCCAGTAGAATGGAGCCTAATGCTCAGGAGGTGGAGGTGAGAGGATCCCTAGAGGCCAGGAATAGGAGTTACTGCTGGAATATTTTGCCTGCCCTGGGTATGGGGCCTAAAGATGAAACGTGCTAGACTAATTAATTTTAAAGGCACAGGGCAATAGATTCCTAACTTCAAAGTTTACGTTTCCACCTGGAATTGGGTAAAAGAGAAATCAATTACACAGAATAAAAGTAGTTTGGGTTCTGAAAGCTGTTTGATGCTCTCCATGTTCTTACCAACTCATACCCTCATCTAAATTTGAATCACAGGTACATGTTGACCTTATCATAGAGAGAGTCCTATAGTCTCACATGAGAATTACTGTGCTTGTTCTAACAAGATTGTGTTCCAGCAGGCTTGCCAAAATTTGATAACTACAAATAGGGAGCTCTGAAAGGAGAGAGGTGGGAGAGGTAATTTCTTTTACCTCCACTGCAATGTCTTGGATTAAAAGTAGACAATGTTACCACTTTGCTGCCACAAGGCAGACATGGCACTAAGTAGGAAGAATGAGCAATCACAGAGCTGATTTAATTTCCAGTGGGGCTTATGGAAGTACCAAAACATGATGTAGCCAAATGTTCCTAGAAGTATGAAGTAATTTAATTTGTTCCATCATTACAAGAAATTAAAGCTGAGCACAATTACATCCCAGTAGTAAAAAGAACCCATTAAATTGCCATTGTTATTGACTGAATGAAGTGAGCTTTCTGATTACCTTGACCAGCCACATTTTAATTTTTGTTTGTCCATTTTTTCCAAATCACATTAGAGAACCTTAACTGATTTTGACCAAATAAACTACATTATTAAGGTGCAGTTTAACCAGAGAAGCTTAAGTTTAATGATTAGAGTTTTCAAACAAGCATATCTTCCAGATTTCAGTAAATTTAGGGATTAATTATTAGGGATTCTTTGTTTCTTATGTGAATAAGAAATCCAAGATTAAAAGAAAGACTTAACTTTAGAGAATTGATTTTTTTTTTCTTCCACTGAAAGTGTCTCCAGAGACGGGTGTTTGCTCTTTCAGGAGTGGAATCACACCTCTCAAATGTCAGGGTTGACAGAGGAAATCCCCTGGCAGTATTCAGAACCCAGATTTCCAGGAGGGGGAGTCAGGTGTCTGAGTGATGTACAATCAACTCTCTCACAAGGATGGTGTCTATATAATTTGACGTTCAAACCAGAACACTTTTTAGAGTGAAAGGCAATGCTGTTGTAATTATACTAGGGTAACAGACATAAAATTGATGAGTTTCGGGTCAGTTGGGAACAGGGAGCAATAGATAAACAGGCCAAAAAAGTAATAGTATTTATAGGTACCCAGAGAATAAAAGGGTCTGCAGGACATTAGGAGGGAACAAATGGATAAGGGTCACTCTACCAGGGATTTCTTTCTCTCCCAGGCACAAGAGTTACTCTAATCATGTGGTATCTCAGAGCATAAGGGTTACAAGCCCTTTAACCACATTCATCATACTCTAACAGTCCATTTACTGATTTTCAGACACGTTAGAAACTGTTGAAACATTACAGAGGCTGCCCTAATAAGGGGAATGTTTCATGTATTTTCAGCTCAATTCAATATGTGCTAGATATCTTATGTCATGGCCAGTGTTTAGCACCAGAGACCAAAAATGAATTTGATATGATCCCATCGCTGGAGAAGTTCAGTCTAGTAGTAAACACATTGTGGTGATTGAATGTTTAGTGATTTAATGACTTGAAGAGTTAACTTCTGGTTTGGATTTTATGCATCAAACATAATATTTGCCAGTCTCTATCTTTGGAGGATCTCCTGCTGGTCTGTACCCTGGGTTTTTCCCATCCCCTACTAATGCTAGACAACATGGCAAAATAAACTGGCTCATCAGGCTGTTTCAGCGAGATTCTTTGAACCCAGAGTTCCTTGTTTTCCAGATTACTAATTTATTTTTTTCTACCAGGAAAGCTTTTCTCTACTATCTGAGCTGATCTGGCCAAATCAGCAAAGATAAACTACAGAGACTTAGGATGTCTAGATAAAAAGGTTTGCTGATTTAATTAGATGAATAATTTGAGAACTTTTTCCAGGATTACTATTCCTAATCACATTTGATGAAAACCAAGAAGACCACCTCAGTCAGGCAGTGTTGGATATCAGAATCTTGCAGAAGAGTGACGCCTCAGAGTGAGCTGGCTATAACCCAAACATGCTCTGGGTGCCTGTGTATTAAATTTATCATCACAGTAACTTTTTAAGCACTTAGTATTTTTCAGGCACGTGCAGAATTCTATTTAATCTTTAAAACCACTCTGTGATGTAGACACTCCTTTCCCTGTTACAAGTTAGAAACAAGCATAGGAAAGTAAATTGGCTCTTAGAAAGCTGTCGGGCTAGTTGTGGCAAAGCTCAGGTTTGGAAACAAGGACTGCCTACCTCTGAAAACTCTTCTCCTCTCTGGCCTGGCAGAGCCCAGCATTTGTTCCACTTGAGGAGCAAAACAAGCAGGGATCTGCCAGCCTGGTTTCTGAAGAAAGGAGTGAGGGAAATGGAGCTGATTAACCCAAACAGATTAAATTGAAGTGGCAGTCTCACCATGAAGGAGAATTATGCTACTGTGGGCTACTCGCACTGAGGAATTCATTTCTAAACATTCATTTTCCCCAAATGAGTGCAGGCCCCAGCTCATGGGGAGGAGGGAGAGATGGCCAATGGGAGCAGTAAGTGGGGAATGGCCAATGGGAGCAGTAAGTGGGGATGGCCAATGAGAGCAGTAAGTGGGGATGGCCAATGGGAGCAGTAAGTGGGAGTGGCCAATGGCAGCAGTAAGTGAGGATGGCCAATGAGAGCAGTAAGTGGGGAATGGCCAATGGGAGCAGTAAGTGGGAGTGGCCAATGGGAGCAGTAAGTGGGGATGGCCAATGGGAGCAGTAAGTGGGGAATGGCCAATGGGAGCAGTAAGTGGGGATGGAAGCTGCAAGATTTAATTAACTTCTCAGAAGTGCTGCTTCTCTTCCCTCCTTCCTCTGGCAGCCCCAGTTTTTCTCCTCTGCTTCCCACAATTGTGACTTTGTCTTCTGTAAACATTGTCTCCTGAATGCTATCAGCTTCCAGTTGGTTGAGTTTCTGTACTTTTGGAGACTTCAACCTATTCTTTCCTCCTTTGTCCCAGTAGTTGCAGCTCCCTACCTCCCTCTCATTCTCACTCCTAAGCTTCCACTTCAGAGCATTTGGACAGTTGGAGAATGAAAAGATTGTTTTGTGCCTGATGCCTAGTGCCATGAGCTGGTTCTTGCCCCGTCTGAGCCACTGGACCTGCTCTTCCTATAGCTCACACACTATTCCTCATAACCCAGCCAAGCTTCATCCTGAGTTACCAGGAGGCATGGGCATCTTCCTTGGGAAGCCTGTCTGGATCCTCAGAGCGTTTCTGACCTGGGAATGCCTCTCTCATAGCACACATGAGTATCTTGTGAAATCATTGCCATTGTTCCTTTGTTGACCAATATCTCTAGATTATGGAGTCCCTGAAGCTAGAGACTGTCTGAACTGAGCTTTGTACATTGAGCACCTCCTTGAATATCAGGCTTCTGGTATTACCGGTAGGGTTCAACAAATATTTTTGTTGAGAAGGAATGAATCAAGTCATAGTTTAAGTAGACAAGATTAATCATGAAACAGCCTCTAACTTTCCAACTTAGTCCATGGAAAAGGCTCACTCCTGGGTAAAAACAGATGAACTATGTGAATTTCCTTTAGCTTCTGAATGTGCCTCATCTCCTTCAGCCTGGCCCTTGCTGTGCCTCCTACATAGACCTGGGAAAGGCAAAAATTGAATAGATGGAGGGGAAGAAAGGTGTAGAAGATGATCAAGGAACAATAACAAATAACCTGGCATGAACAGATGTGCAGAGATGGGGCTCTGAGGAAACTTGGTGATAGGAGATGGAGGTAGAAATGGGGTCAACTACAGAGGATCAAAGAATTCCAGAAATGGGGGAAACAGCTAAGTTTGCCAGGACCACATTTGTAAGGTTTTAAGAACTAGAAAGTAAAGTCAGGGCCAAATGCGAAGATGTCTTCTTCCTATTCATTCACCAATGGAAGGGTGAGGATGCATGCTGGTATTTATGAGATAGTGCTCTCCCTGATTAGCTGGGTCACAGGTAATTATGAGGTCAACAATAGGGTCAGATATTTTTGGTCAGGCCACATTCCAGACAGCATATCTCACAAGGGTCCAGTTGGCCCAGGGACAGCTGAGATCATTTGGCCAAGACCATTCCATAGTGACTGTTGGAACCAGGAAAGGAATCTGTGCCTTTTGACTCCAAATCAAATAGTCTTTCTATGACCCTACGTTAGCATTTCAGATTCCAGAAACACTTTTTAATTTCTCTACCCTGAAATTATTCATATGCAATCCTATGGGCTTTTCTAAAACACTATTCTGAGGAAGGCGTCTATTACTAATGCTAAACATTGTCCAAGTTAGAAGCGCAAATTGGCTGCTAAGGCCCATAGACTTGTTTTATTTGTCCTTAAAATGTTTAACCTTTTACAATTGTTTAAAATGTTTAACCTTTTAAAAACTAGTTGCCAAAGTTTTTAAAACAAAAATTTTTCCTTAAAAAATTCAAATATGGGGATTAAAAAGAAAAACAAAACTCTGAAGATCTGGCAACTGTTGGCCAGCACGCCAACAATCTGCTCTGCCCTCCACAGTTCCATCCACATGCCCAAGTCTCCGCCAACCATGTCATTCATTCATTCATATGATCTGCCTGGCTCCCTACAGGCATCCGATTGAGTGATCCCTGCTTTATGTATTCAGTTTGTAAACTTATAGTGCCCAGAGACTACATACATAGTATAGAGAAACCATTTATATCAGAATATATGCATAATAGATAGTTCAAATCTTATTATGTGTGTTCTACTTAACTCTCAGTGGAAGGAGAGAAGTAGAGGGAGAGATTTTGTTATAAAAAGGGTGGAACAGAGAAGAGGGAAACAAAAAAACAATTATTCAGCTAGGTGATGTCTTACTAGAGTGTTTTCATACCCATTGGCACATTTCAAAATCAATTTGGTGAGTCACAATTTTTTTTTAAATTAAGTAAATTATAAAACAGTGAATCATACATAAGAAGAATAAATATTATTTCATGCTAAGTTCTATTTCAATTCTCGTATACTGAATCAAATATATAGATAGAAAATCTCTTTGTATGTAATATATACATACATGTTTTAATTATTTATAGATTTTCTTTATATTGTGTATATATAATAGTTTTTATTTATTTCGTTGAAGCTGAAACCATGAAATGCATGGTTTGTTAAAGTCTATAAAGAAATTTTGCCGTGACTATTACATATAACAGATAGGAGGAGTTGCTTTTAAGACATGTTAAGAATCCACCCCCACTCCTTTTTTAAATAAATACATGTGTCAAAAGGTTCTTATACATATTTTTTATACTGCTAGGAGTCAGCATCCACATACCTTCAAAAATGAGCACAATTAACAATAGTATTCATTGTAATTCCTACTTTAAACAAATCTACTGGCTCATAGTATGAATATATTTTTTACTGTAGTTCACTGTTTAAAATAAAAGTTTATAAGCCATGCACTATTCTCATTTAATCTTTCCAAAATCCTTCTGTAAATGTAGTTTGCAGCGTCAGCAGAAGATGGTGGCAGTCACAGGAGTTAAAGTTCCCCATAATGTTCACTTGCTCTCTACAGTCATGAAAAATATAAAAAGGGAATGGTACAGGTAGCTGAGGCCTGAAGTTGATGAAGAAAGGACACTTTCAAAGTAGACAAGTATAATTATTGGGTCAACAAATAATTGAAAAAAAAAATTGAAAAATTTTTGAAAATTTCAAAAATTTTCTTGAAAAGAAAGAGAGAAGGAAAAATGTGAAAAACAGAATATACAAATTGAAATAAGAATATAGACTGAAATATCCAGAAGTGTCTTCACTAGTTAAATTTATGATAAAAATTTATATAAATGGAATAAATAATTCCGTGAAATAGCAGATGCACTGAGCATAGCAGTGTTAACAAAAATGGGAAAATTCATAAAACTTAATTCAGCAACTTAAAAATTGTCCTTCAAGAATTAAGATACACAATGCTGCTTAAGGAAAATATAAAGGTACCAGGATATACACATGATAATTAATTTTAGTAAATTTCAAACTTGTCTTAAATCAAAAATCTTCTAATCATATTAATCCCTCAGTTATCACAATACAGGATGTCTATCCATTAAATAATTCCAGCTAGTCAATAGGCTATGGAGATTTATGTAAATATATGCATATGTATGTATACCTATTACATTTTGGACAATGGGAATAAAAATTGTTTTTGTTTTATCATGGTGCTGTCTTGAAAGCATAAAGGTGGAGTACTCAAAATAAAATTCAGGTTTATAAGATTAGGACATGGCAGTAGTTGTCCAGATTGCTATGGAATAATATACGTTTGCAAAAGCTAATCTCAAAGATGAAAAAAAAAATGGCATGACACGCCTTGTGCATCTTGCTAACTAAAATGACTGCAGTTTAAATTATTTCAAGTAGCAAGTACCATCAATTTTTTCTCTGTATTAATTTTCAGCAAAGTGAAAGGGCTGTTATCACCAAAAAAATAGGGAAAAGATTGTTTTGATAATTTTCATTGTGTTTTAATAAAAAGATGAGAAGATGGATTGCTCTTAACAAGCATGCAGCTTTTATGTATTACATGTATTGCATGATATTTACTTTTTTTAAATAAATCATGCATTTTTAACTGGAAATGAAACCAATAAAAAGGAAATAGGTATATGGATACATGATTTTTAGATTAAAGTTAGTTTTGATATTCAAATAAAATGTGGAAAATTCTAAAATGTAGCCTTGAGGTCACCTTCTACAGATGTATATTTTAGCCCTCTTTTACAAAAAGGAAAATTGAGGTATGGAGAAGTTGAATAACTTGCCCAAATTTGCCACATTGTTGCTAAGTTGCAGAGCCATCATATGAACCTCTGTCTTCAATGTCATGCACTTTTTCTTGCTCATAACTGTAATAAAAGGCCACTAAAATGGACACTTCCTGCACTCTTTGCTTATTGATGTGCCTCTGACTGCTATAATGGTTTCTTAATCTCCATCCTTCTTTCTTCTCCACTTTACTCTCCTGGACTACATACTACTGCACTTACCCAATTTCCATAATACCCACTAGCTAAGGCCACACATTCAAGTATTGAACTTGATTTCCCTTGTCCTCCCTGGAAGGAGTCTATTCTATCCAGGCCATTTACCCCCTCACAGATAACTCTATTCAGGCTCCAGACATTTCTTCTACCTAAAATGAATGCCAGCTGGCTCCTTGCTCCCATAGCCACTCAACCCACAGACTTCCTTGAAGACCCATATCTGAGTTCACCTTCCTTCTGTCACTCAGCACACTAAACTACAGTCCATAGCTCCCTCTCCACGCTGTGAACTACAGTAGCACTCCCAGCCTGAATGATTTATATGCCACCTTACACTGTCTCTAGGCAGCAGCTGATTGTGTGTCTGATTTTCTCAGGAGGTTATGATTATAAGTTCCTTCCCAGGTCCAGGCCACTGAATCTTTCATGTTCTTGCATTTTACAGCAACTAGTACATCAGTAAGGCTCAATAAATATGTATGAATGCTTTTGGCTGCTCTCTTTATGGAGAAAGGAAAGAGAGAAGGAAATGAAGGAAGGGAGGGAGGAACATTACTCTATTACTATTTCTTAACAGGTATAATGAGGAGATGGGAAAACAAAATGTCTTTAGTGAAGATTTCAAACATACAGGAGTCTGTAGAACACAAACATTTATGTTTTGTACTCATCTGATATATAGGTATAGGTGTAGGATAAAATTTTCTTAGGTATGCTTCAAAAGATGATAGTTCAATGAAAAAAAAAGCATTCCAAAGTCAAAAAAGTTTAGATAATTATTAAATGACATTAAATAGGCCCCAGAAAGATTAGGTGAATGAAGTGGAATAGAGTTTAGAAATTTTTCCCACCCTTCTAGTTTCCTTCAAGAAGTAATATTGTTTACAGTTACACACATGTCACACAGAGCCTCCAACCCAGATGTCTAATTAAATTTGGCTCAAATTCTGATGCCTTAGACAGAGCCTCCCCATTTTTACGTTCAATTCCAAAAGCTTTCTCCTTTTTCTCTACTATTCTCTTCATGTCAGCTCAGACAGGCATTCCTGCTTGGGCCATTCTTGCCTTCAAACTCAGTTCCTTTAATGAATTAAAGCAAAATAAGAAATCTCTTTCACTCGGAATTTTGTGCCTTATTAAAGATTAGAGGGAAAGGGAAAGTTTACCGGGCAGAGTTTTCCTATAGAGCAAGCTGACTCCTTTCTCTTACACACACACACACACACACACACACACACTCCCTCTCCAGCAAGCAGCATATTCTTCCCCTTTCCATGTAGAAGATGCACAGATTGTTTTGCCCCAATCTGATCTTGAAGTCTCACTTTCTGCCATGAAGTAACCTTATCGAACACTTTCATGCAAATTGGCTCTTCTGAAATTATGGTGAATATAGGTTTGTTTCCACTTCATTATAGTATGGTTAAAAATTTGGAGAATAGAACGTTATAGTTTTTAAGAGCAAAAAGCCCACCTCTTGTCAAGTCACACTAGGTAGTCCTTCTATTTGTGTCTGACGTTCTGAGATGTGTGCCTAGGTAGGATTTTAAGACAGAGATGGTCTTAAGTAAGAATGATCATTAGAGAAGCAAATGATCTATAAATTGTTTAACTTTATTCTAGCAATAATATCATCAAAGATAATGGTTTCACTTCAGCCTTACCTCCTTCAATCTCATTTATTGCACAATGCTAGAATTTTCCAACTAAAATAACATCAGATCTCATACCATATAGGATTCTGAATCACTCAATGGCTTCTAATCATGAAGATATGATTCGAAGAACAAGACTTCCATGCCCAGTGTCTGCAGACTTTGCAGATTTCTCCAGCTTCCTTTTGCCCGAGCAGGCTCCTCCTCAAGGAATTGTATGTCCCTTTTTCTGCATACACATACCTTGTTGGTCAGAGGTCCACAAGTTTGCTCATGTTGTTTTTCTTAAAAATCTTTCCCACCTTCTTCACTTCCTATTCCATTCTTTAGGACTCATCTTTCTTCTCACTCCACTGCTGTCCCAGTCTGATTTAATAGCCCTCTCTGGCACAATGTAGAGTGGAATCCTAGCATTCTGGAAGGCTGAAGCAGGTGGATCCTTTGAGCTCCGAAGTTCACTAGCCTGAGCAAGAGGAGACCCTGCCTTTACCAAAAATAGAAAAAAATAGCAGCTACTCAGAGGCTGGGGCAAGAGGATTGCTTAAATCTAGGAATTAGAGGTTGCTGCAAATGAGGCTGATGCTACAGCATTCTAGCTTGGGTAACTGAGTGAGACTCTGTTTCCATAAAGATAAATAAATACATAATCATGTTTCACTATCTTGTAACCCACTTGCTTCCTCCTGTCAGAATGCTTTCTACGGTCTAGGGTGCTGAAATTGTCTCCTCTGCTGGATAAGGGACACACTCTTTACATCATCTTGCTTCTGAGGACTCTAATAAAGCACATGACACACAGTTGGAGCTAAATAAATGTTGAGTTGCTAGTGAGACTAGAAGTCAATGAAAGCCAATCCTGTGTTTACTTCATTTTAAAAAGTTTACTCTAGCCTTAGACAGCACTAGAAAAAAAAATTGTAGATGGTGGGAAGATTAAAAAAGAAACTCACAAAATTATGCACATCTTCATTTTAGAAGATTTTAAAGTACTAAGTACAATTTTATATATTGTATAAGATTTTAGAATACTTCAAAACAGGAACTTGATGCCAGAAATACACTTGGAAATGACAGCACCTTGCCACAGGGGAGCTCTGCTTAAAACTGTTACATGTACACACAGAAAGAGAATCCAAAGCCTTCGTGTATTTCCCATCAGATAAAATGTATAGAAAGAAAAAATTCAGTTAGCAAAAGTTAGAGCTAACCTGCAAAAATCTTTTACTGTAGCAAACTCAGGGACCAATAGGCTCAAAGTAACACAGTGGTAAAATAAAAATCATTTGCTGCAGTTTTACCTATTTCAGACATTACAAACTCCTTCCTAAGGAACAAAGAGGGAACTTTGGTAGGAATTTGGAAAGGAAAAACTGTAATTGGTTAGAAAGACACAGTTGACCACCTCCTTACCTTGACCACTACATTTAAGTTGACCTCATTTTCACAGACCAGACATGCACCACATGTATGTGTCAATTCCGTATGTTGACCATCTCCATATGTTGACCAGTTTGTTACAGTCCCTTAAGTGGTCAACTTAGAGATGTTCTACTATATGTATTTTATTTGCTTTTCAGAAGTATATAAAGCAGTTTTTTTCCTTTTATTTTTAGAAAGTCTGAACCTGCAGTTATAAATTAAGGGCAAACAAATATTGTCCAAAGTGATATATTTTGGGATTTATTCTCTTCACTTATACCAATAGGTCTGTCTAGGAATTATGACAAACTTACACAGACCTTTAGCAGACCTTCAAAGGTCAGCATCCACACAGTCAGACATCCCGTCTCAAAGAGTGGATCCTTTTACTGCCATGGCCAAAAGCCCTGTAAGTTGTGGTTGAGAGTAATGTGCTGAACAGTTCACAAGAAAACAACCTCTGCCTCTAGCTAACTGTTGTGGCTCTGAGGTGATGAGTTTTTTCCTTTTCAAAGGGAAGCTGCTGCTTCAGCATCTTCTCCTGGAGCCCCTGGAACTGTTTCAGGTCATGTGTCAAGGGAACCCTTGAGCCCATCACAATGACGGAGGCCAAGTGCTGGCCTACGAGAATTGAGGACTGTTTGTTCACACAAGAGTCGGAGTAGAACATGGGTGTTACACAGTTCAAGGGTGTCTTGAAGAAAACCAATGCCATGTAGGAGGAGACTTCCAGGCTCAAGTTCTTTCTCGGTTGCTGTTCCATAGCCCTCTTAGCCTTTCGAGAACCGAGCCAAAAGCTTTTGCTTGGGGTTTTTTTTCTCTTTAGTTCCTTGACTTAGTCATACTTTAAACAGTTAAATTGAAGAGTTTTAATAGTTTTTGAGGAGACCCACAGGGTATACTACTCTCTGGGAGAAGAAGTATTTTATTAATGAAGGCAGTATGTGTTCTTGGGAAAGGCCAACATGAAACCGGCTCATGGTTTTTGTCTTGCTGGCTGTCGACATTTAGGTGTGTTTGGTGTGGTGACTCAGTTTCCTGTAGGATAGCAGACAACTCCACACTGAGGTTTTTTTGGTAGGGATGAAAAGGTCAGTAACTTGATGTGTCAGAACACTTGGGGTTAAAATTCTTAAAAATGAAGCTTTAATAATGATCCTGGAAACCTGTGGCTAGCCATATTGCCTATTAACCTAGGAATGTGAAAAAAATAGTAGACTCAGCTCTATGCTAACATCAAGAATAATTCTTGGAACACACAGTTTTACAGAACAAACTAGTCTTTACTCTGTTGCTAGTAATTATTTTCTTTTTGGTTGTATAGATGTGTGCTGCTGATTTATTTTTCACTCTTCAGATTTATACAATGCATGTAAAAGATATAAGAACTTAAAATATATGTATATACCACATTATGATGACACCAAAATCTCGGTTGTCAAAATGCTGTAATGCATCATTTGGACCTAAAATAGTGACTCTGGAAAGAGTTGCCCTTCTTGTGGTAATACCCTCTTAAGAGCAAATCCTATATCTAAGAACATTATGTCTCGAAGCATTAACTGGAATATTTCCTGAATTACTTTTCCGCATTAAAAAATAAAGAGTGAAATATAATATATGGAAGCACATCCTGCTAGGTCTGAGGCCTGAATCTGTACTTTATGGAATGCTTTTGGAAGTTGGCAAAGATGGGGAGGGGGCTGTTTACTTACTTACTGGGAGGTCCTCTGGGGCTCAGGCTTTGAGAAAATTAGAGTATGGAGGACAGAACCCTGGAAAGCCAAACCTTAGAAAGGACTGGCTTCTGGATGGAACCTGTGAGTGAAAAACTGGAAGTGAACAAATCTCAGACACAATGGCTATGCATCTTTAACCCACTGGATATACTAACTAGAGACAACTCAAATGACCTTAAGAAGAGAGTTTATTTCCTCTGAAAAATTTCTGCATTCTTATTTTATGTAGTATAGGGTGGAAAAAAGCCAAAACAAAATCAAACGACATAGTAGATATACCACCATGGCAACTTGGTAATACTATACTTGCCTATGGAAGGTATTCAGTAAAATGAAAATGATTGTGTTATGGTCATGGGCTGAATTATTGCTCATGATCTTTAGCGTGTGAGATTAAAAGGGACTTTCTAACATCTCTGTGTAATGTTTCAATTTTTGTAACAACCATGTAATATTTTTACATTTTTATAGTTCAGGAAAGGCTATACAAAAAGTATTTTATGCTGATCATTTACAATTATCTTTATGGTTATTACTTTTGTTCAGGGATAACAGCTTCAATCTTAAATTTTAATTCACCTGGCAAGGTGTAAGTAGTTGTTTGTTCACCTAAAGTATATATTTACATAGGTTATTGCAAAAAAAAAAGAAAAATAGAATTTTAAAAGGCAAATTTTAACGTAGAGTACTCAGACCGAATATTAAACAGTTCAAGAGTTCTTGATAACAATAAGCCACGTGGCATATGGCTTACAAATACTTTGAAAGCTATTCTAACTTGGAAAAATTTTATATAAAAATCTATCTGGAAAATCCCAAGAGTGCAAGATTCAGTCCCTGGATTTTTTTGTTGTGCCACTGATCATTTATGGAGTCTCACTTTCAAAGGCAGAATTTTTTCTCCACCAATACTTCTAGATTCCAAGACAAAAGAGACCCTACCACATCATGTAAGTTTATCATCTATTGCCGGTTTCATAAGACAGACGCTTGAGAGTTTGAGTTTTTCCCCTCTGAATGGTTTGCTTCTCCCAGGCTAATGATATCATGAGGTTCTCCTGCAACTGACCAGGTTAGGGATTGTGCCTTTGGCTCACTGGGTCTAAATAGAACCCGCTTGCCTGTGATGCCTTTGGATATGGTCTTTTCATTCTCTCATGTATGAAGTGCTTTCTGCCCATGGTGGGTAGAAACACCCTGCCAGTTTTTCTTAAACACCCTGCCAGTTTTCTTCATTGGCACCACACATCATCTTGGTCTTGTGCAGTTGCGTAGAGGAAGGGAGTATTTATGCAAGATGTATGTCAACTCTTCTTACCATGTGGTTCACTCTCGGTGCTGTTACTTTAAGATTACTCCTAGGCAATGCTTAATGTGAAAATGCTGCATACTGCCAAATGTGGGGATTCTAAAGCGTTCAACCCCCCCCCCCAACATTGTGTATTTTGTTTGTCTGATACGTATACCCCCCAATTTAAAAATCGGGTACTTAGTAGGGGCTGACCTGGTAACAAGAAAGAATCCGGTCGTGATAGAAATGCTATTACTCCCACATCTCTGCCTCCTGGAAGTAGGTAAATCCTAAACCCTCAGAAACTCTAAAACCTGAAACCCTGCCACTGTTGTGCGGGTCCTAAATAACTGTGTTTGTGCCGCCCGCCGGGCTCTCCCGTGAAACTTCGTTGGAAGCAGCGAGCGGTGGAGACGCGACGGCCCTGGCCGTTGCGGTGGCCGGGCGGGGCCGGTTCCGCGGAGCGCGCGGGGCTCCCGCGGGGCAGGTGCGCGGCTGGGCGCGCCTGCGCGCCGGGTCCCTCCCGAGCCCCGCGGCAGGCGCGACCCCGGGAGGCGGGCTGCGGGCGCTCCACGCCGGGTTTTCCGCAGCTCTCCCGGCACAGACAGCCCCACGGCAGCCCCACACGCTCACGCCGGTGCCTCCCCGGCGCCCGGCTGCGCGGGGTGATGGCACGGCGAGGCGTCGCTGGGACTGAGGGGAAGGACGCGGCGGGTGGCGGGCACCGGCTTTTGCAATTTGGAATCTTTCCGTGAGGGGGCTGAGGAGGAGCCAGGCGGCGCCGAAGGCCGTGAGGGGCGTGAGGGGGAGTGTTCCCGGAAAGCCGCGGCGATGGAGCCGCTCTGCGCCCGCCGCCCAAGGAGTTGAGAAAGAAAACAGGAAACGTGGTGGCCGCGCACCCGGCCGCGGCTGATTCATTCGCTTTGAGCGCCGCGCAGAAGGCTCGGCAGGCGGGGCGGGCGCGGGGCTGCGGCTCGGGGCCGGGACCGAGGAGACCTGGCGCTGGCCCAGACGCTCCTCCGCGGGGCGGGCACCCAGGCGCGCACACCGCCCCTTCGCTATCCTCGGGACGGCTCCGGGACTAGGAGCCGCCGCGCCGTCTACGAGTCGCATCGTGGTGTCTCCGCCGGTGTCTCCGCGTAAAAGTTGGCTTGCCGCTTTTTGCGCGCCCTTCCCGGAGGCCGACCCAGACGCCAAGCTGGAGAGACCTTGTCATCCCGAGGCCGGCCGCCCAGCGAGCAGAGCCTCGGCTCCCGTCCCGCTGCCGGGCTCGGCAATATGAGGGAGCAGCCCTCATGTGCCGGCACCGGGCATCCGAGCATGGCGGGGTATGGCAGGATGGCCCCCTTTGAACTCGCTAGTGGCTCCGCGAAGCGCTTGAGAACTGAGTCCCCCTTTCCCTGTCTCTTCGCAGAGGAGGCCTACCAGAAACTGGCCAGCGAGACCCTGGAGGAGCTGGACTGGTGTCTGGACCAGCTAGAGACCCTACAGACCAGGCACTCTGTCAGTGAGATGGCCTCCAACAAGGTAAGCCCCGGTTCTGTTATCACTGATGCCCCTAGGCTACTGATACCCACGCTGGTGAAGCCCACCGGTCCCCAATGTCCCCGAGAAATACACTGGGACATTTGTCATGCCAACTGCATGTTAGCTGTTCTATTCCTTTGCAGGAGGGTTCCATTTCCATGCTTTCCCTGTCTCTCCTATTCATTCCAGATAAATTAAACATTTTGCAAAAGCAACTTTGACATAGTTTGAGTACCCCCCGGACACAGAGTTCCTAAGTGACATTTTGCCCTTGGAGCAGAAATCCAGTAGGGTCCATTGGCATTGCATGTTGCATGTTTAAAGGTATTCTTGGGATGCCCAGGTGAAAATAAGAGCTGCTGGTTGTCAACAAAATCACTTGAATGTCACGATCTAGTGCAACCAAACTCAGAAGAGTTCCCTGAACTTGCAACCATAACCTCATTTATCTAGTTATCAGGGTACAACTGAGCTTTTCTTTATATATATTCAGTTGGCCATATACATCCTCAGGAAATGTTAACAAAGTTAGAAGGTTCATTATAATCATTACCTTAATTTCCATTAATCTTGGAGAGAAAATCCAGTTTTCTGAGGTGGTTCACTTACAAGGAGACTTCAACTAGGCATTTGTGCCTAATGTACTAAGGTGCTGATCATGGCAGTGAATGTACTTTGGGGGTCTGAGAAGTAACCTTTAGCCTGAGACAGCCTTAAATTAGCCTGGAAGGCAAGGTAGAATGTTTTCAGTTTTTCTGTATTTGGGGGAATTCCTGTTCTTTTTGTCTGTATTTATGCAAGGAAATAGTTGAGATTATGCATGTTTTTAATGACTGTTAGGTATATGCATGTTGGAGGCAGATAGCTGAGGTATTTAACTGGTAAGGACTTGGTAGTGTTGTGTAGCAAATACTAATTGTTGTCTCTTAAATATATTTAAGTATTTTGGGCCACTTATTTACAAGGTCAAGAAGGTTATATCATCTTACAGTTTATTTGCATGTAGCTTTCAATGAGTGATGGTTTTTTAAAAACTTAAAACAGTTTTTATCCCACCTGTTTCGTTCTCATGTAGTTTTTATGAAAATGCCATAGCATATCAGCCACTTGATTGTTTTACTTAGTTAATCTTGTTTATGTAGATAGCAGTGTTGTTTAAGGAAAAAGTTGGCTTCAAATAAATAAAATTAAAGAGCCCCCCCATCCCCGCAGACACTGCCTCAGATACTGACCTACCCATGTACACACTGATAATTAACTATAATAGAGTTTTTCCCCCCCCTCATTTGGGCCTCATTTCTAAATTTGGCATGGCTCCTCATCAGAATGACTAGTTATTGCTTCCTAAGGGGACTCTTCCTCCCTGATGTGGCATTAGGGACCATTGTTTTCATTTGGGTAACACATTCTTAGTTTTATAGAATATAAATAAATTTTTCTTAATTTGATTCATACTACCAGTAGACGTATGTGAGTATCTCCAGTATCCTAACTGCTGATGGGAGCATTCTGCAGTGGGCCTGGCCTGAGATGTTAATTCTATTGTCTGGTTGATTGTGTGTAATAAAAAGAAGAGCAGGATCTTAAGGCACCTCATGGCATAGAAGCATTTATTTATGTTTTCAAGATGATATGACGGTACTTTTTCAACTAAATGAATCTAGAGTTATTCCCTAAAGTCCGTATTCTTAATAATGAGACTTGTGTTATGTTTGAACTTAGAAATTAATATAAAATATAATACTGTAAATTTCTTCACAACTTAATTAATTTAGATATACTTTAAGATAAAAAAATCATAGGTTGCAATAATTGCTTAAAATGGTTTTTTGTTTTAAAGCACCAGATAAGACAGTTTTGTTTTAAAATTAGTTAGTTTACAGGTTTAGTATGGGACAGAGGTTTATTTGGTTGAAGCAAATTCTAGGTAAAGTAAGAAAATGCCTTTTTCAAAATGTGGTCTTTCTAGCTGTGTTTATGTTTTGTGGTTGAAAAATTATTGGTGTGACACTTACTTTTAAAATCAAAGTTAGCTCAGCTGAAGCTGTTGCTTCAACTTTTAATGTCCCAGCCACTCATTTCTTTTTAAACTCATTCATTTCTATAGAAGAGCTAAGCTTCCATAATTTTTCATAGGAAAAAAAAGGTTAGCACAGGAAGAAAAAAAGTGCTTGGTGAAGGTTATAAAGTTACCCTTCCTTTTGATAACAAGGACGTGAATAAGCCACTTCCCCAAGAGCTGTAAACTGAGTTGGGGCAGCTGATCTACAGGCCATGTGAGTGGTGCGGCACCTTCTGTCTGAACTAGAACTGTGTACAGCTTACATTGCATGTCTGCTCAGTTGTTTGATATCTCTTAAGTATGAATGAATTAGTCTGAAACATTGCTTTTCATTTTTTTGTTTTAGTACCACTCATTCTTGTTAAATATACTTGTTCAGACTAACCATTGTTTTCAGTTGATTCTTGTTTTGCTTTTGAAAATCATGACAATTTTCTCTGTGTTCTTCTCTCTTGAGGTTTTTAAAGATTTACTGTAGTAGATCGAAAAGGACAATGAAAACACTAGTTAGAGATTAGGATTTTAAAGTGATGAAAGAAAATGCCCACTATAGATATAGATTTGGGTGTTACAGAGAAGGAAATTGATTGCCCAAACCCATTTAACAAATTGGGTTTCATAAATATTTTAATAAAAGGAATCTAAGCCAGCAGTTTTTAAATGATGCTTTAGAAGCAGCTAGCTTTGAGCATAATACCAATATTTCCTGTATTGGTATTATGTGCATACTGTTTGTTGATAGTTTTGAGGCAGGAAGATTATTGAATTCTTGGCCAACGCCAAGGTTGGCTGTAACAAATGTAGGATGCTTGTACAAAATGGGGCAAGAGATTCCAGATGGCATTTAATTTGAGTGATTACATCCACAGCATTTACTCTCATAAGCACGTTAATCTGCCTGAGATTTGTATAGATTTCCTCTGGAACCTCATTGCTACGTTGAAGATGTTTTTAGTGTGATCTTGAAGCTTTGGAGGCAGATAGACTTGCAAATTGCATCATGAGTTTGTTCCTTGTTAGCTGTCTATGTTAGAGAAAGGACTTCGACTTGTTTACGTTCAGTTTCCTTAGCCTCATATGGGTATGATAGTAACTAGTTTGAATGGTCAGTGTAAGAGTTCAAAAGAATATATATAAAACAGCTGCCTAAAACAGTAGGCGCTACCAATCCTACTATTGGTATTATTTAGTGTTTGAGTCAAACTTCACTGGTTGTCTACTTGGCTAAATACGGTTTTTTGTTTCTTTTTTTTGTTTGCTTGTTTGTTGTTGTTTTTTTTAACCATTTAGTTGTAATTTATGCTAGACATTTAAAAGTTTCATAGGTTTGTATAATTCTTAGATAATAACTGTCTTCAATGTACATGTTGGTATTGTAAAAAATTCTTAAATTATATTTGTAGTATTTATAGTATAATAAAGATGTATACTTTTTTGAAGTTTTAATTATCAGTTTAGTCTTTTCTCAAATTCCAGCTACAGAAAGCCAGACAGAAGAGCTAAGTATTTTTTGTCTTTTACTCTAAAATTGAAAACACAGCCCTTATTAACTTTTATAACATATAAAATATAATGTGAGTTGGTGGGCAAATTTTCCTCCTTTTGTTTAGATTTTTCAAAGCTTTTTAGTAAAATATCTCTAGATAATGCAAAATAATTTTCACTGTGGTTCTGTTTACCTTTCTCTCATGGAAAGTATATTGAACACAGGAGTGGGTGGAAAGGAATGCAGCGGTCTGGAGCTCAGGACTTGCAAGGCTTATAATATAGAACCTTATAACTTTATCCTTTTGTGAGTTAATAGGCTTATTTCATCAGGTCTTCAATGTGAATGTTTGAAGGAGAAAATAAAATCATTTTGAGTTACCACTATAAAACTGTATTTTATTTCTGCCCTCTATTTTGGGGGGCACTTTGAGGTTTGGCATTGCTGTAAACTACCGTACTTGAAGCTGAAAGTCTGTGTTGAAGTTAGGATTCAAGCATCCTTCTAAGAGACTTAAAGTTTTTCTACAGTTCATTTCAGATGAACTTAGGCGAGCTTTGCAAATGTGATCATGACTTCTTTATGGAATTTGTGTTGTCTGTTTGGTTTTTAGCAAACATCTGTAGCATGCATCTGTTGCCTAAAAATTAAACTGATTTTCTAAGGGTCTTTTTCTTAGCACTTTCTTTGGCTACTCCCCCTACTGCTTTGTAGAAGTCAATGCATAAAGTTTACTATTAGTTCTTTCTGTGACTGCTGATAGATTGTCTTATGGTCAAAAGGGGTGCTGGAATAAATATAGGATATTCATAAAAGTGGCTGAATTTAAGGTTTTTCAGCATTGTGTAAATACAGGATAACTCAGGATAGAAATACATGTTAAACTTTTGCAAAGAAGGAAGCTAAGTTGGTTGGAAAAGACATTTTAATTTTAGGAGAGAAAATAGCAACAGTTGTTCTCCCCATTAAAATATTAAAACTGAGATAAAAGATTTGTGAAGATTTTATCAACATGCCTAAAGGAAAACTTATATTTTAAAACTTTAAACTTTTATATTTTAAAAGAAAATACCATCCATAATTATAGAAATTCAACTTTTTGATGTTTCAAGTTTATCTGACTTTACATCTACTTACTAAAGGTAAATTTGGGAAAGATTTATAAAGTTTGTGTATAATGCCTATAGCTAATTGGAAGGATTGGGAATCTTTACTTTTATAATCACTATTAGAAAAAAAAATTTTTCCTCTTTTAAGTAATAATAGAAGAGCAAAACACTTAACACTTTTAAAGGTAATTTTTGCTGAATAGTAAAGCCCTTGACTTTAACTTAGCACGACATTAAAGATTAAAACAAATCTTGATTTTTCTCTATTGTCATCAGTTCAGTTCCTAGGTTAGTATTTAGTGGCTGTAAGCTTAAATATTCCTAATATTCAGTTATCAAAAACTTCTAATTTTTATAATTAAAAAAATTAATTATTAGTATAGAAATTGCTTTTAGTTATGTTTTGATGTGATTTATGGGATCATGGTAATTTCTGTCAGAGAAGATTACAAACTTTCTCCCTTTCTGAAGTAAATTTCAAAACAAGGTGTGGCCATGATAAAATAATATTTTTCCAATATTACGGAAACAGACTCTTTTTTTACCCAAGTTGCAAAGGTGATAGATATGCTTTTGTTCAATTTAAGAAGATTTATATGTGACTATGTGACAGTTGCATAAATTGTAGCTATTGTATAAAATACAAATCTGAGATAGATGTGAAATGCTATTAATGTCATGGTTTTTAATTGATCCATAAAATATATAGAATTTGATTTTCTCTTTTGCAGCAGGAAAGACCTGCTCTTTTCTTAAAAATACAAATTGTTGGGTTTTATTTTGTGATAGCAGGACAGTAGTTCTATATGTAGCTGGCTACTTGTAATAGTTTAATTGGCACTATTAGTCTGAGGACTTTATAGAAAATAAAAAGCTGAGTAACCCTTTATTTTAGTATCCATACTAGTAGAGAAAGGAATTTTAAGAAGGCATCTTCTTTTATTTGTTTTAACATGAATGGGAGGATAAGCCTTGATGTTTGCTTAAACAACCAAATAATAATTATATTGTTTGTTAGGAAATAAGTTATGTTGGATTACCAACTGTAAGTATGATAAACTTATTATCCATTCCTCTTAGAGACTGTTTTACCTTTAAAAAAGATACTTTTTAAAAGTACCTTTTACTAATAATACTTTAAGAAAGTATTATTATTATTATTGTTTAGTATTCTGGGCTTTTGTTATTTGCTATACTTTGTACGTGATAAGGATAAATGATATTTACTCCCAGGCCTGGAGTATACACCAGCAATGCTTATGGTAGTTTTATATAGTGGAAAGAACGTAGATAACATAGATATTTTTTCACCAGGCAAACTTGGTTTCAAATACCACCTCTGTTGTTTCCTACCTAATATTTTTAGCATTGGCCTTACCTCTCTGAAGCTCAATTTCTTCATTTGTAAGTGGAGAAAAGGGGAAAATAAAATAAAATTGAAAAGTTATCAATAGCATTGGCCATAATGTACACAAAGCTCGGTTTGGTGTATAGCACACACTGGGTGCTCAGTAAATTACATGTACTCACCTGTGTAGAATATACCTAAAAAGCAAAATTAGGAAAAACCGTCTGTCCTATATTCCTTGCAACATTAAGGACATAGTGTTTCTTAGAAGAAAAAGATGATTTTTCTGTTTTATATCAGTTTAAATTAATATTCAAACCTTGTCATTTCTGTGTGCATGCATATCTGCTGTTATATGTTGAATATTTCAGTATAAAGCAATTATTAATTTTCTTAAAATTTATATACTTATTAATAGACATTATTGTGTTTATTTATGGGGGTTCAATGTGATGTCCTACGTCTATGTTATATATATGTAAGATATATATAACATGTTATCTATATATGTCAGTCAAGATAGTTAACATACCTATCACCTCACCAAGGTAGCATTCTTTTATGATGAACAAACTACATTCTGTATAGCTACATTCCAATTTTGAAACATGCAATACATTAACTGTGGTCGCGAGGCAGTGCAGTATATCACTAACATTTATTTCTTCAGTCTAACTAAAACTTAGTACTGTTTGATCAACATCTTCCCCTTCCTGTTCTTTCTTCTCCTTCCCAGCACCTGGTAACCAACTTTCCACTCTGTTTCTATGAGATGGTCATTTTTAGATGGCACGTATTAGTGAGATCATTCATTAAAGACAATGTTTGTCTTTCTATGCCTGGCTATTTCGCTTATAATGTCTTTCTTCCATTTCCATCCATGATATCAAGATTGACAGACTTTCCTTCTTTTTTAATGTTACTCCATTTTGTATATATATTAGTCTCTTTATCCATTAAACCATTGATAGACACTTAGGTGGCATCTATATTTGGCTATTGCAAATAATGTAAATGAATATGGGAGTGTAGATATCTTTTCAAATACCAATTTCAATTTTGTTGAGCATATGTATACCCAGAAGTAGGATCACTAGCTCATCTGGTCATTCTATTTTTAGATGTTTGAGGAACCTCTGTACTATTTTCCAAAATGGCTACACTAATTTACATTCCTACCAACAGTGTGCAAGAGATCCCTTTCTTTACATCCTTGCCAACACTTGTTACCATTCATCTCTTTGGTAACAGATTTTTAAATTTTTAAATCAAGTTATTTTCTTGCAATTGAGTTCTTTGTGTTTCTCACATATTTTGAATGCTAGCCCCTTATCAGATACATGGTTTGCAAATATTTTCTCCTAATCAATGCGTTGTCTCTTCACTCTGTTTCCTTGGCTCTGCAGAAGCTGTTTAGTTTGATGGAATCCCGTTTACCTATTTTTGCTTTTGTTGCCTATATTTTTGGAATACTATCAAATGAATCATGGCCCAGACCAGTGCTGTAGAGATTTTCCCTTGTGTTTTCATCTAATAGTTTTATAGTTTCAGGTCTTAACATTAAACACTTTTATATCATTTTAAGTTGATTTTTGTGTCTTATGAGATAAGATTCCAATTTCATTCTTCTTATTTCCCAGAACCATTTATTGAAGAAACTGTACTTTGTCCATTGTGTGTCCTTGGCATCTTTGTCAAAAAACAATTGACTACAGAAACTTGGGTTTGCTTCTGGGCTTTCTGTCTACTCCATTTGTTGCTATGTCTGTTTTCATGCCAGTACCATGCTATTTTGATTATAATAGCTTTATAGTATACTTTGAAATCAGGAGGTGTGATGCCTCTAACTTTGTTCTTTTCGCTCAAGATTTATTTGGCTATTAGGTCTTTTTTGGTTCAATGGGAATTTTAGGGGTTTTTTGTATTTTTGTGAAAATTACATCAGAATTTTGATAGAAATTGCATTAAATCTTTAGATTGTTTTGGGTAGTATGGACATTTTAACAATATTAATTCTTTCAAACCATGAACACAAATACCTTTTCATGTCTTCTTCAGTTTCTTTTAGTAATGTTTTATAGATTTTAGTGTACAGATCTTTCACCTTCTTGATTAAATTTATTTCTGAGTATTTTTATGCTATCATGAATGGAATTGTTTTCTTAATTGTTGTTGTACAGTTTGTTGTTAGTGTATAGAAAAGTTACTTAAAGGTGTTTATTTTTAAATGTAAATACCCACCCGATTGCTTCATCTGAAGCGATGATAGGCTTGAAATCGTAGGTTTGTTGGTCTAGTTATATTTTTTCTAACTTACGTTAAAATTAATCTGTAGGAAAATGAGAAAAAATTTATCCTTGTACCACATTAACACATTTTGATTACCACTTATGGACATACTAGTCTAAGGATCAATGGCAAGAACAATTTAGAGACTAGTTTTTGATTAGAAAGATAGGTTTTAAACAATCTACAATTTTCCTTGTCTGCCTCCAATAAGATTGATCCACTAGAAGAGAAAGTGGTGAATTTTCTCAGCAGAATTATCATTAGACATCTATTCCTCTGGTAGCATGGTCTGTGGGTTTAGAGCCGCCCTCCTATGGCACTGCCTTGATCATGGAACCACTTTACCTTCAGTGGTTCAGTGTCCTCCTGTGTTAAATAGCTGCTGTGATTTAATGAACTAAAAGATAGAATTATTGAGACAAAGTTAGGAACATAGTTGGTACTGAGTGTGCTAAGTCACTTGTTTTCATCTGTAAAGGAATATTGTTAATTTTTGTTACTTTGGAGGCCAAGGGATAGAGGGTGTTCGTTTGCTGTCCTGATTCCTACCTTTCCGGTGAGCTTCTGATGATGGCCTAATGACAGTGATGCTAACCAAAGGAGAAATATTGTGGTGTTTCATTTCCTCTTCTCCCTCCATCACTAACTTTTAGAAAGCCTGGGCTTTTTGGTTGGTGTTCTATATGCTTTTTCTCCACCTCTGTTTCTGTCTTGGGGAGGTTACCTTTTGTTTCATTGTGTACTTTACAGTATAGCCTATGAAACTGGCCTTAGCTTTTATCAGAATGTCAAACAATCTCTGAGTTTTTTTTTAAGGAAAACTGTAACTGATTATAATCAATCTGTGAGCTTTTTCTAGCAGAAGTGTAGAAAGCAGTGGAGAAAAATCTAACCAGTCTTTTTCATGGATGAATATATATCTCTCTTATTCCTCTGAATGAGACTAGAAATAATCCAGATATATAACATCTTATTAATATTTAATATTAAGGAAAGTATATTAAGAACATAGCCCTTCATTCCACCTGTCAACATCTTAACCATCTAATGCACACACAAACATTTCCTTGCTCTTTCAGCTGGGAGAGTTTAGAAGATGTGACACCCCTTAGCAGTCTTATATCTCTCTTATATCATTCTCCAGTGAAGGGAACCAGGACTCAAATCGCTGATTCTGGGGACTCAGGAATGAAATATACAAGATGAGACTGTAGCATCTGATAGTGCTAGAAAGCAATGAGGTGTTAAATAAATAGAACTCGCACTATGGAGATATGTCAAATGGATACTAGAGCAAACGGAAAGAGCTTCCAGTGGTCAGAGCTGACACAATTTTTAACAAGAACATAATCTAGCATTGGATTACAATCCAAAGTATAAGATGAATGTCCTGTGTCCATATTGTTGTAAGCCATTTATTGAATAAATGATTACATGGGGGCGAATAGACAAACTCCCATGCAGAAGAATTACAAAGAATTTATATAGATATTTCACCCTGAAAAATGGAGAACAGAACTCACCACCCCTTTCATGTAGCTTGTGATATTGACTTCCTTCCAAACAGTGCAGTGTGGAAGGAAAAATGAGTAACTCCACCATGGAAAAGCCCGACAGACACTGCCTCAGTCAGGTGATTGAGGTCAACATGGACAACAGTAAGTCAAGCAAGAGTGTGTAACCTTGACATGCACTGAGGGAAATGGCATTTTGTATCTGTGGAAACGTAACACTGGAAACGTATTAACCCCAGTCTAATCGTGAGAAAAATACCTGACAAATGCCAGTGTAGGGACATTGTAAAAAATACCTGACCGGGACTCCTCATAACTGTCAAGGTTTATCAGAAACAAGGAAGAGCTAAGAAACTTATATCTAAGAGGAATCTAAGGAGATATGACCATTAAATATAATGTGATGTCCTAGATGGGACCCTGGAACAGGTAAAGAACATTAAGTGAAAACTAAGCAAATGCGAATCAAGTGTTGACTTTAGTTAAATAATAATGCATCTATATTGATTCAATAATTTCAACAAATGTGTTGTATTAATGTAAGATGTTAATAATGGGGAAACTGAGTGTAGAGTGTACAGGAACTATCTGTGCTGTCTTCACAAGTTTTCTGTAAATCTGAAAGTCTTCTAAAATAAAAAGTTTATTTAAAATACATTAACCCTCTTTTCTGGCCTATTTTGTAATGCTCTCTCTTTTGTAAAGCCTTTTTTGTCCTTTTCTTCTGTATCCCACTCTAGGCAGGAATATGATGTTTTTCACCTTTGACCTTCCGTAGGATTTTTATTTGTAGTTCTCTTAATTCTTAGTACAAAATTTAGTGTCTCTGTTTCATTCTTCCAGTTAGGCCTTCTACACTGTTTTTAACCCAAACCTTGTGAGTGTCAGTATGACATTCTATAGTTGGTCACATAAATTAGTACAGGATGCATGATGTTGGTGAACATAAATGCCATTTTTCAGCTTGGATTAGTAGTTTGTGCCTTTCAAGAAAGATTTCTTTCTTTCTTTCTTTCTTTCTTTCTTTCTTTCTTTCTTTCTTTCTCTCTCTCTCTCTCTTTCTTTTTTTTTTTTTTTTTTTTTTTTCAAACAGAGTCTCACTATGTTGCCCTGGGTAGAGTGTCCTGGCATCACAGCTCACAGCAACCTCAAACTCTTGGGCTTAAGCGATTCTCTTATCTCAGCCTCCCTAGTAGCTACGACTACAGGCGTCTGCCACAGTGCCTAGCTATTTTTTTGTTGCAGTTGTTTAGCTGGCCCGGGCTTGGTTCGAACCCCCCACCCTCTGTGTATGTGTCTGCTGCCATAACCACTGTGCCACAGGCGCTGAGCTGGTATTTTTCCTTCAATGGTAAGAATCCCAAGCATTTCCCACTTAACAATCTTACTTCTGCTTACAGATACTCATGTCTCAGAAATTTTAGCATATTATATGCTGGATTAGTCTTACTGGTTTTAACTTAAAAATTTGTAGTTCTCAGGCCAAAGCCATATAGGCCATATTCATGGCCTTAAACTGCTGTCTGTCCTCTGTACCTGTGTTGGCAGTATCATCCTTATTATTAGTTTATTCCAACTAAAAGTGACATATCTGAATGCTTTCCCTGCTAGCCTTGGACAGAAAGGATGTTTGTTGGCTTTGGCCTGTGAAAGAATATTCTGTGATGCTTGCCCAAGGCGTACTTGAGTCCCCATCCGCATCTCTGGTCTGCTGTACTCTATTCCCTATAGGGGCAGACTCTGGCTTTTATTACTGGCAAGCAGTGTGCCGTGGAGATACAGACACCATAATAGGAAACACCTTGGCCTGTCATAAAAAGGTCTGGAAAGTGGAAAGCACAGCCCAACAGGGATGTGTCCATAGCAACCAGGCAAAGACCTGGCTGCCATATTGGAGTAAGTGCAGGCTGGTGTCTGCCTTCTCCATTTCAGAATGTAACTGGCTGATTTCAAGGCTGCTTTCGCTGTACAGAATAGTGTTTTGTTTGCTTTGGTTTTTTTTTTACAGTTAAATACATGTATGAATAATGACATCTTAAACAAATAAGATCCTCACTAAATACCTTCAAAATATTTTATGAGGATTACATAAAAGTGTTTTCCTTTTGTTATTCTCCTTTTAATTCTAACTGACCATTCTGTTCTAAATCCAGTCAAGAAGGAAGAATAGAAATTTCACTATAATGGAAAATCTAGAGAAAAAAGCATCATACCAAAAATAATTAGTTGTATGTCTTTTTATTTAAAGAATTACAAATTGTACTGTATTATACAGAGTTACAAAGAATGAGCATTTATTAGTAAGGTAATAGTATTGTTTGTTTATGCCTTTACATCACCTCCAAGTTTTAGAAAAAAAGTACATTCTAAGCCAAGCACAGTGGCTCACGCCTGTAATCCCAGCACTGTGGGAGGCCAAGCCAGGTGGATCACCTGAGCTCACAGGTTTGAGACCAGCCTGAGCCAGAGTGAGACCCCCATCTCTAAAAATAGTGGGGCATTGTGGTGGAGCCTGTAGTCCCAGCTACTCGGGAGGCTGAGCCAAGAGAATTGCTTGAGCCCAAGAGTTAGAGATTGCCGTGAGCTGTGACATCACAAGGACGACAAAGTGAGACTCTGTCTCAAAAAAGAAAAAAAAAAAAAACAAGAAAGAAAAAGAAAATAAGTACATTCTGTGACCATAAAGGTTCTATTTCATATTTGCTAGTTGTTTTTTTTTTTCGAACTTTAGAAAGAAATGAGATTTGTAGCAAGAATTTTAGAAAAAAAATACGTTTCAAATTCGGAATGGCTTTCACATTTTTTAATAAAGAGATAGAATTCTTTCATGGGTGCTTTAACTATATGTAGGTGTTATTTAATTATTTGCAAAGCAGCTCCATCTAACACAAAAGGCTAATGACTACAGATATTGAACAAAGCTGTAATCCTATTAAAAGAATATTCAAAAATTAAGACAGGTTTAGGAAAACTGAAGTCTTGAATCTTTGGGGTATTTTTTTTATCTTTGGCCAGAGCCTTTCATAGGGTAGGTATGCAGTAAGTGTTAACGCCTCTTTACTTTTACAAAACTAAACACCTATGGTCTTGTATCTTTTTTCTTTCTTTTTTTTTTTTTTTTGGATAAAAATAATTAATTTATTTATTTGGAAGGTGAATGAATGTATCAATGAATGAACACAGTCCCCTCTAGGGCAAAGTGAATGAATGCATCACTGAATGGACATAGTCCATTCATGGTATTGAGGCCCAGGAAATTCACATGAAACTGACCTAGGCATAGGGAATGGGGATTCCATGTTTAGTCCCAAGTGTAAAGTGAAGGAGACACCGAGGCACAGGTGACTCCTCAGCAGTTGTACAGCCTTTTTGGCTATTGGAGCCTCCGGTGGGGGTTGGAGGTCCCCCTCCTTGCCAGTCATCGAACCTGCTGGTTCTTCAGCTGGCTGCCGCAGCACCGACACTGCCAAGGAGGAAGCGGCAGGTCCGCCAGCTCCACTGAGCTGGTCAGGGCGCCAAATGTCCTGCATCAATTCTCCCTCTCCGAGTAGAAACCCCAACTGCTGTTAGGAAAAAGGGGAGAAGACTTGATCTAACTGCTTCCTGCTGAATCGGGCGATGATAGAAGGGGGAAGTTAGGGTTTCTCCGGAGGGAGAGTGGTATAGGGGTTCATGGACTGGAACCATCTTTATTGCGTGTGGCTTGATGACATTTCTGGAAAACACAAATCTCATTACTATAATCAGTAATAGGCAAAGATAGAGCAGCATCAGGTCCGAAGCACTTATTCAGTGATGCTAAAAGAAAACCATATTAGGAAATTTTTTTTGCTGTTTCCTGAATAATAACTTCAAACTTTCTTTTGGCTCACAAGTGTAGGTGGTCTGTGGTTGGCTGTCTTCATTGTCTGCCTCCTTTGAAGATGGAGGGTTCCAGGATTTTACTCGTGAATGATGTATGCATGAATTGACTCCTATAACTTTAACAGCTGTAGAAGAAGACAAGATAACAGGAAAGGGGACTTCCCAAGTTGGGGTTAGGGAAGGTGAATTAGAGGGAAGAGTTTTGATCATGACTAGACTAGTATCATTTTTCAAAAACAAAAATACTTCAAGTTAGTTTCAGTGATAGGCTGTGATAAGAATGAAATCAATTAACATTATCTTTGGTATATATTTTGGTTTTCTCTTC
>CAUYON010072709.1:0-32701 GCA_963573935.1 Arctocebus calabarensis | reverse complement strand
TGTACACTATGGAATACTATTCAGCCATTAAAAAAAATGGAGACTTTACGGCCTTTGTATTAACCTGGATGGAATTGGAACACATTATTATTAGTAAAGCATCTCAAGAATGGAAAAGCATGCATCCCAGGTACTCAAGTTTGATATGAGGACAATTAATGACAATTATTGACACGGTGGGTGTGAAGGAAGGGGAGAGCAGAGAGAGGAAGAATGAGGGAGGGGTGGGGTAAGGAAGAGCAGAGAGAGGGAAGGAGTAAGGGGGGTGGGGTCTTGGGGTCTTTGTGTGTGCCACACCTTTTGGGGGCAAAACACGATTGTAAGAGGGACTTTTCCTAACAAATGCAACCAGTGTAACATGGTTTCTTGTACCCTCAATGAATTCCCAACAATTAAAAAAAAAAAAAAAGAAAGAAAATGAGCACAAGATATGAATGAGAATCTCAGAAAAGAAGAAACATGAGTGACTCACAATTACTGATGAGGAAAATGCAAATTCTAACCACGATAAGATACCATTTCACACTATAGAGAATGACAAAAATTAGAAGGTACATTGGTGGAGAGGTAGACAATAGAAAATCTCATAAACCATTGATGGGAATGTAAAATAATACAGATACTAAAGAAAATATTTGGCACCATCTACTCGAATTTAGAAGGTGCGTACTCTATAACTCAGTAATTCCACAATTAGAAATAAACATTTGAGAAATTCTGTGTATATGCCCCAGAAATTCCAAGCACGTGAATGTTTATATCACTACTGTTTGTAATATTAAAAAAAGAACAATACCTGGAAACAACCTAAATACCCATCAACAGGCGAAAAATTGAGGTCAAATAATAGAATACCATACAACAATAAAAGATAAATGAACCTCATCTATATACAGCAACTCAGATTAATCTCAAAATGTAAGTTTGAGCAAACAAAAAGCAAATCACAGAAGCAGACAAGTAGATATGATTCAGTTTATATCAAGTTCATAAATTCACAAAACAAAATGATTTATTATTTAATGATATATGCATATGTGGTGTAACCATAAAGGAAAGCAAGGAAATTAGTAACACAATATTCAGGTTTGTGGTTCTCTCCGAGAGGAAAGAGATGGTGGGTTGAGAACGACCTTACAACATTGGGAAATTTTGAGATACTGTCAGGTTTAATTTCTTAAGCAGAGTAGTGGGTACACGGCTATTCATTTTATTATTTTTACTGTATATTTCCACTCTTCGCTGCATGTTTCAATATTTTAAAGTCACCTTATGAAATAAAGGTCATACTTTCAGTAGATTTATATTTTCCTTTTCCCCCCAAAACCTCAACAGAGGATCCAATACAGAGATTGTCTTGATGTTGTCTATTAGTTCATCCTATACGTAAAAATGAAAAGTAAGTATGAGTGCAAATAGAATGATGGGAGTTGAATGATACCATGAGACTGAGATTTAGGAAAGTCCCACTAAGTCCAATTACCAGCTTCTTGAGAAGGTAAGGACTGGCTGCCAAGTAGAAATGGGACAGGAAATTATGGGAATCAGGGGTAGACTTCAATAGGGCGAAGCCTGAGGGAGGGAGTTGCACCACTTCCTGTTGTTCACTATCCAAGTCCAGAACGTCTCAGGCTTCTCCCTATCGATTACCCAAGTTATTCAAAGTTGGAAGAGGGGGGAAAACGGGCAAAGGCTGTTCAGTTTCAAAAGAAATGATCCACTGGCACCTTTAAAAATAACTCTGGTCAAACGAGCATGGAGACAAGGGTCACAGGGAGCCTGGGCCCAGAGAAGGCTTCCTGCCATTACTTCTTTTGGTCTCTGGCTTCCTTATGAGGTGGGAGAGGCAGATGGTGGCGAATTTAAAATAAAATAGTTGTTATAACTCAAAGTCATTTCATGCTGTCTAATAGAGGGGTGACGAAAAATTTAAAACATCTATCTGTGTCAATAATGCTACTATCACAAACTCACCCATCCCACCTGAATCAATCTCTGTAGCCCTATTATACACATTTATTAATTTCATGCAACTGGCAGACATGCCCAACAGTGACATGAAAAAAAAATCTGGTGCCAGGGTGGGAACATATGCGTTCAAACCTTATTTAAAATCAAATTCTCTCATAGCTTGGTTTCTATTCCATTTAACTTAATTTCTTTCAGGACCTGGGCCAGCAATCACACTAATTTGCATGACCACCACTGTTTAAACAGGCCCCTTAGTTCTCCATGAATGACCTTCTATATACTATTAGACTTTGGGCGCATAAATCAACTGCCCTTATTCTCCTAGAGCAGGGGCGAGAGGAGAGAGATCTTACTGTAGCTACAAAGCTGCCAAACTCAAAGAGAAAGAAATTAGAAGCAGCCCTCCAAGAAGGAAAGGAACACTAATGAAATGAAATATACTAGTAGGTCCCACACCAAACAGGGGCATTATTATGTGATGTGCATATATAACTTCTTTATTGAGCTGCTCTATCTAAGCAGCAATATTTTTGTCTGTATTTGGACCGCCACCACTTCTGGCCTGATTGTCATGAAGGTCAGAAATCATCCATTTATGCTGACTAAGAAAGAGACCCCAAAGGAAAAAAGATGCCTGCGCTTTACTCCTTACAATCTAGGAGGGAAAATATTTGTGACAACCCAAAGGGCTGTGGGAGTCCTCTAGCCAGTCATAGCCTTGGCAACTTAGTACATTACACACTTTAAAACCATTGCTATCCATGTCTTAATCAAGAATTGTAATATCATTGTTTATTTAACACAGTTAAAGCTCAGAGGGAAACTAGACTACACAAACTTGTACAAGTCTGGATCGGTTTTTATGAGTCATGAATATGACAACAGAGAAACACTACCCGTCTCTCTGCTGTATCAACAAATGGGGAAATAAAAGGTATGCTTCTTTTTGTTAAGCCACATTGCATCTTTACCTGGCAGTGCATCATGGTGGAGAAGAACAAGCTTTAGAGGCAGCCACACCTATGTTTCTAGATTCCAGGTCTGGCTCTGCTACTTAACAGCTTGGTAACTTTTAGTAAGATATTTGACCTCTAAACTTCACGATCCTCTTCTGCAAAATGGAGATGATACCAAAGTTCAAACCATATGAAATTGCTGATATCCCTGGGTACTGACCTATACAATAGCAATTTGATATGGTTTTACCTAATGGGGAGTTGTAAGAATTTATGAGATGATGGCATTATTTGAATTTTCTCTCATAGCAAGATTTTCCTTATTCATTCTAAGGTTAATATAGTCCCAGGGTGGGGAAATAAAATTTTATAGCACAAGGAAGTAGAGGATGCCCCAAATTTTATCTTCTCTTGTTAAATTTTCTAGTTAGATTTTATGTAACCACAGCTAGGAGAGATTCTCCTAGTCAAGATTTAGAAAATCTATCGAAGAGGTGCCTGCTCAAATACTCAGGAGTGGAGAAATTCAGACCCCATGTTGTCAAAGCAAAACAAATATTATGTTTCCTCTATAAAGCCAAATTCAGTATTAAATCAGCAATTTTCAAACTGTGGGCTCTGAAGACCCAAGGGCTCTATCCAGGTACCTTTGGGGAGTCCTTAAAAAGCAAACACTGTAGTCCCATAAGATACTAAAATTACAATGGCCTCTATTTTCTCCAACCCTAATTAGACTCTCCAACAAGAAGTGGAATCAGAAACAAAAAAGAACAAACACAACAACAAAATCTAAGGCAGAAGGATTCCACAACTTGGAAGTGTTTAATGGGTTTGGCCATCATGTCAGAGGCTCCTGACCATGCAGTAAATGATACACCAGGATTGATTTCAAACATAGTTGGGAAAGAAGGTAAAGATAATAAAAGGTTTCAGTCTACTTAGTGTTGGCCTCTTCTCAAAGGCTGTATATTTTGCCATACAGTCTCTTAAATTGTAAGGTCACTTTCACTTCCAAACAGCTCTGCCTCTGCATTCAGAAATGTGGTCCTGCTGCTTCTATAGTCTATGTCTGAGCCCTGCGATTGACACTTGCTATAAAATAGTGCTAAAAATATTTTAGGTTTGGCAAATGCAATCACGTTTTTGCCTTTTGGATGGTTTCTCTGAATTTTCATTCTGTGGACATTTCTAGGAAAATCTAATTTTCACTTCTCTGATTAATTTGTACTTCATTTTTCATAATATTTTCTAAAAGCTATTCTATAGCCAAAAGAAATGAGCCTTTTAATTCTCTGGGCCTGTGCATGAGTAAGCCATAATTTTCCACAAAATGAGTAAACTAAAATTAATAATATAGGTGTCATGCTTTCAAACTCAAAATTCTTACAGGATTGGTACTTGGAAAATGTTTTCAGATCACCTATAATATACAAAGCCTTATGCTAATATGCTGGGTGGGTATAGGAAAAAAATGAACAAAAATATTGTCCTTTCCTCCATAGAGCTTACCACCTACTGGAGGAGGCTAGTGTTACCAAACTTAAACAAATGGGAAATACATGAGAAAAAATGAGATTCAAAAGATTCCACAAGAGGGTCACAAAGTATAAACCTATCAATCACAATTGGAGGTACCAAGGGCAGTTTCCTGGAGAAAACACTAGTTAATGTTGGCCTTAAAGATGTCCAGAGTTGTGACCATAACCTAGAGTGTGAAAAACATGGCAGGCAGAGACTAACTTGACCCAGAACACGAAGGTGGGAAAATATGGTTCACAATAGAGGAGGAAAAAAAGGATTTGGTGTGGCCGGAACGAAGGGTGCTCAGCTTGAGTGAGGTGTGGCAGTAAAAAGGTGAAACCAGTGGGTTGGTCCAGATTATTATAAAAGGCCTTGAATGTCTTGCTAAGAAATTAGAACTTAATCAAATACTAATTAAAATAATAATTCCAATAGCGGAAGAAAGTCTTGAGTCACATGATCAGATATGTCTTGGAAAATGTTGTTAACAGAATGAAAGATGGATTGCGAGATGGAAAGGATAGAGTTTGGGACATCAATCAGATGTCTTTAGCAAAGCCTAGGCAAGAAGTCGCAAGGGTCCGAACCAGCACGGTGGGAATCAGGAGGAGAAAGGCTGGGCAAGAAACATTTGGGAGACTGAAATAATCAGGATAAAATGACTCTTTCAATGGGTATTCAAAGGGGTGCATGTGGCATGCAGAGGATCAGGGTGACTCCTAGTTCTCTCCATGGCTGTTACATAAGACAGAGTCCACTAGAGATAGCAGAATTCAAGGAAATAATCACAACTGAGGTTTGGAACATTTGAACTACAGGTGCTGGACAGGTATCTGTGGGAAAATGGCAAAAATATGGTAGACAAGCAGGTCTGTTCCTCAGAAAAAAGTCTAAAATTAGAGGCATAGATTTGGAAGGGCAAGATTAAGGAATGTGGGAAGGGAATGAGGCTAACATTTAGCACACCTCTTCAAATCAATACTCTTTTATGATAATACCCGATTGTATTTTCTAGGACTGCCATTACAAAGCACCAAAGGATGAGCAGCTTAAACAACAGAAATTTGTATTTTCTTATATAATTCTGAAGGCTGGAAGTCCAAGATCAAAGCGTTGGTAAGGCCTTTTTCCTTGGCCATCTTGTCCCTGTAACAGAGAGGTCTTTCTGCTCTCTGTCCTGTGACCAAATTTCCTCTTCTTATACTAATCCTAATGGATTACAACCCACCCTAATGACTTTATTTTAACTTAGTCACCTCTTAAAGACCCTACCTGCAGTATAGTCACATTCTGGGAGAATTTAGGGGGATACGATTCAGCCCATCACACTGGTCAGTATTTATTGAGGGGAGAGAGAGAGCACTGTGTGGGGAAAGATGGAAAGGAAAACCACAGGTAGCAGACAGGTTATTCAGGGCATGCTCAACTGGCACATCTTGCTCAGTGAAACAGAAGCCCTAAAGGAACTAGACTTCTCTCCCTGGGCAGCAGTTTAAAAATCATCTGTTGGTAATTGAGCATGCTGGATTGTTTGAAGGACTTAATAAACTGGTTCTATGTGTATATGGATGAACATAAGTTACACAAGCAGCCTACCAGATATTAAGGCATTCTACGTAGAGTTAATAAAAACAAGGTAGAAACAGAGAAACAGACCCATGAAATAAAACACAGACACCTACACATGTGGGAATTTGATGTATGATAAAGGTGACATGATGAATCAGTGGGGAAATAACGAATTTTTAGCAATGTTGATAGTAAACTGGCTTATTCTGCAGGGAAAAATAAATCTGTGTGTTAGGCAAAGGTGAATTCCAGATGGTTTATAAAATTTACCTGTGAAAGGTAATATAGTTGAATGGATGGAAAATATAGGTGCTTTCCAGCCAGCACAGACTGACTGGCAGCTCTTGAGAAAACTGGATTAGTCCTGTTTTAAACTATCTTTAGAACTTGTGAGTGTGTCCTGATTATCTTCTGGGACTTTGACTAAGATAATAATTGATGGTAGAAGTGGGGTGACAAATGTCAGAATGGGATTCTGGGATTGCTTCTATTTGAAGAGTGCACAGAAAGCCTCCTTGCCAAAGGAAGAGCAAATACTGGGAATCCAAGGCATATGGTGGCCATGGATTGTCACCAAGGTCGGCCAGCGAAGATAGACTTCAGGTCACCAGCAAACCATGCGGTTATGGCACTTTATTGCTGTGGTGATCACAGTGATTATTAAGATGATGGGTTGGAATGTTCTGGAAAGTATATGTAAAGAAAAAATAAACATAAAGCCTTAGATTTCCAACCCAATGCATTGGGGAATAACCAGAAACCCTCTGTGGTGCCTTACTGTTCCTTCATCCAGGGTAGCTGCAGGGCAGAGGTAGCTGAGCTGAAGGCTCAATTGTAAGAGTTTTAATTACCATTTCATTTCAATATACAAGGCTACCAGGTATCTTTTACTAAGATTGGAGACGGATTGGAAAGGATTTGGTTTCTGATCATTGGGTGGGATATTTGGACAAACAGATAAGGCTGATAGCTTTGAGTCCCCAGAGTTCTCCAAATTTTTCTCGCAGGGACCTTGACTGAATTGGTTTCCCTCAGAACATCACCCTGGTTCATCAACTGGTGAGGTTATACTAATTGGATCTTGTGAGAAAAAGTGGACATCCCCAATGCCTTAATAAGATGTGTGCCAGAGAGAGGAAAGCAAAGCCATGAAAATTCCAGGGTCCACCCCACCAGGAAGTTTATACAAGATCAGCGTTCTGGAGCATAATATGCCGTTTCTTCTAAAGAAGAGACATATTGCTCAACCTTGAGCTTCCCACCATGAAGAAAAATACACCACCACATGGACCTTCTTGGATTCTAGAGGCAACATACATTATAGAGTGCTGGTCTGCCATTTAATTAATATTCTAGAACTTACCAGAGAGAAATGTAAAAGTGCAGTCATTCAAGAGGGTGACAGGATATATATTTAGCCCATTTGTAAGGCTAGAATATTTGCTACTTTGTCCATTGGCTGGTCAGTTGTTACACATTTCTGTATGACCAGCAGAGTGAATTTATTTTTTTAAAGTGGAAGATAGCCAGTTATCTTTATTTAAAAAACAGAAAACAATGTTAGGCTAATTTTAGGGTAATCTTTTTAGATAATTTTTTTATAGTTACTTCAAATCACTTTTCCAATTTGCATTAACTCAGAGGAAAATTTCTTAATGTCACCTTGGACAGAAGACCAGTTGTAGTTTATATATTTCACTTGCCTTAGATTGAATCTACTCTGACAGAAGCCAGTGGAAAGTTAGGCAATTACCTTAGGATTTTTCTAGTAAAAATCATATCAATAATTACTTGGTGTAGACAGCCCCAGTATGACCTATCAACAAAGGACAATTGGATATTATAAGATTTTTTAGGGTGACTTAGTTTGAGACCAAGAAATGGCCAGATAGTATTCCTCCACTATGAAGGCCCTTCTTAATAATATTGTGTCTAGTTATTTATATATTATTTGTTAAAGGTTTTACACTTATTTAAGGAAAGCTAATCAGTGTTTCATGTTTATTCATTCTTTTTTTTTTTTTTGAGACAGAGTCTCAAGCTGTTGCCCTGGCTAGAGTGCCGTGGCATCACAGCTCACAGCAACCTCAAACACTTGGGTTTAAGCGATACTCTTGTCTCAGCCTCCCAAGTAGCTGGGACTACAGGTGCTGCCACAACACACAGCTACTTTTTTTGGTGCAGCTGTCATTGTTGTTTTAGATGGCCTGGGCCAGGTTCAAACCCGCCAGCCTCGAACCCAGCACCCTACCAACTAAACTACGAGTGCTGCCTATTCATTCATTCATTCATTTAACAGCTACTCACTGAGCTCCTGCCATCTGCTAGGAACTGAAGATACACCAGGAACCAAGATAGAGCAGGTCCAAGCTTATGGAGCTCATGGTGGACAGTAACCATATCAACATTTTCTATGTGCCACTGAGAATTTGAAAGAAACTTTAGTTTCTTAACCTAGTATTTACATTTTTCTCATCACTAGAGAAAAGATTATTATTAATGAAAACTTCTCAATTTGACCATATTTTTGGCACATGATATCATTTGTCCTCTCTTTATTGGTCATCCTTTACTTCATTGGCATAAAATCCTTTTCTCTCCCCTTTTCCCAGATCCAGTGGGAGTTGGGGAAGCAGTGGCCTCATGGTTGACTCATCATGTTGCTGTATTATATAATAAATGCATAAATACTAGTAGTGGAAAAATTGAGCAGTGGGGAAAAACCCACTGTTTAACCCTCATCTTCCAATCCAGCAGAGTGAATTTAAATGATGTACACCCATTCGTGTGTGACAGAGAGATGGATGGATAAGACAGACACACAGAAAGAGAATTAGAGAATACATTTTTAAGTAAATGGTTTAAAATACTGAAATTTTCAAGAAATTGATCTCTCTCTATTGAGTGTTCCTTATTTGCTTTAAGGCCTTACTATTTACACTGGGTCCTCAAACCACAGAAACTAGCATCTCCTGGCAGCTTTAAATGGATTCTGTCAGGACTACCCAGACCTACTGAATCAAAATCTGCATTTAGCAAAATCTCCAGATGATTTTTATACACAACTAATGTTCTAAAAACGTCACCGTAAAATGTGCGTTTATTTTGGAAGATGCATCTGATGTTGGGGAAGGCTGGGTGTGCAACCTCACTAGCTTTTAGGTGCTGATGTAACCTGAGAAAGTTCCCCTTTGTTACTCTAAGCAAAGTCTTAGGTTTCCACCTATGTGCTTTGCCAGAACCCTTTGGGTTAATCTGAGGAAAGTTGAATAAAAATTATTGATAACTATGATAAATATTTTTTACAATGTTATCAACTCCATCTTTGGTTTGTCTCCAAAGATTCTAGTCTGAGGCAAAAACTGTGCATCTCTCTTCATCTCAGAACAAATATATATGGGACTTAGAGGCCCGCCAAAAGGTCTTTGCAGATCTAGTGCCTTTGGGTCTTTGCACGTGACATTGCCTCTGTCTACAGCAGTCTTTCTATAGCCAGCCCTGCCCTTTCACTGACTAACTCCGGCATGAGCCTCTGTTCCCAGGCTTTTCATCTTCTGGGGAGGATCGCTGGCCTCCCCCCACTTCCTCATTCCACTGATGGTCCTCAGGTAACCGACCCTCCACCACACTCAAGTGAAATTGCCTAAAAGCTTTGTAGGGTGTCCACCCCAGCTACAGCACATGCAGACACTGTCACCTCCTGGGTGTCTAGATTCACTCAGTAAGTGGAGGAACAAATAAATAAAGGAAACTACTTACCCGAGACCATATAGCTGGGGTTGGAGCCAAGCTTTAACTGAACCTGCAAATCTTTTATGTTCTCTACTGCCCGTGCTGCCTCTGGGTCTCCCACTAAATCACCCAAAGTAAAAAGCTGACAAGGTAGAGGTTGTGAGATGTAATGGTTGCGTTTATTCTGGAAAGAAAATGTATCTTTTTACATATCCACTCTTCACCATACAGAGCATGCCAGTATCTTCGGGTGAAGAATAGAGAGAGAGGTACTTCAGAAAGAAAAGCTGTCCTCAGAATAAAACAGTTGTAAGGAAGTGGTAGTCAGTCCCCAACGTTGCTTTAAAACAAGTTCATGTTGATACAGTCTATTCTTTCCTTATAAAAACAACCTCTCATTTCTACTTTTTTGAATTATTTAAAATAACTTTACAGATTTGTTTCAGAAATAAGCGCTTATGTAAGTGACACTTGATTGCTTTGGGTATAATATTTCTTCTATTTTATGTTTGAATGTGTTCGTTGTGGCAGCCTGAAGGTCGAGGAATGTAATAATTACTTCTCTCTCAGCCTGGAACACCCTCCCTCCCTCCGTCCCTCCCTTCCTTCCTTTCTTTCCTTTTTTTGGGGGAGGGGGTTTTATAAATGAAACTCTAGCCTAGTTACCTCTTCTTGGTCTGATTGTCAGACTTTCCAGTAATCGCATCTGGAGTTTTTTTCAACATGTGGGCAATTTTCATTATTTCAGTCCAGCAGTGACCTTTGGAATTCTGGAATCATTTTCCTTCCCCTGGCTGGTGCCCCTATGAGACCCAGAAGCACAAACATCTGAGGGACCTCTCAGCATCCCCACATGTGCTGGTATAGAAGGTGAGGGCCACTGGGTGGTAGATTTTCAACAACAGGTGTTAGCTTGGGCTAGAGTCTGCTGGGTTTTGAGGGATGGGCAGCACAAGCCGTACTTAATTCCTAGTTTCCAGGCTTTTTGGAAACACTTAGAAAACAAACTTAATCTGTTTATGTAAAACTCCCATGGAGAAATCACAGTAAGCAATTGCTAAGTAAAAGTTGGACAGGTTTTTGGTTTCAAAGTGCTATAGTTTATATCAATTTTCCATCCAGAGCAACTTAGTCTTTCAGTCTGGGGTTATACCTCTTTGATGCACCTAGAATCCATGAAATATTATTTATTCATGGGGTATCTTATACCCAGTTTACAACAGTATAGTACACAGACGGAACTGAAATTACTTCCAAGACTAATTAGCCCAGTGGAAGTTTGTCACCAGGAACAATGTGAGAGTGTGAAATACAATCTGTTATCTGCCTTACAAAAGTCAGAAATTGCTTTTCTTTGCTCACTGTTAGTAAAGACTCTAAATTACAGAAACAATAGAGCACTGTGTTTAACCCAAAATATCACTGAAATCCCATTTTAGGAAAATCTGTTTCTTTCACATTTTCTCAGAGAAGTACAAAGTGTTGCTTGGTGTGCAGTTATCTGCCGGTATAAATGGTATAAATGGATGATTACTTAAATACGGTTTCTTTTAGAAGGGAGTTAGAGGACTTTACAAAAGCGTCAAGCTGTGCTTGCCATACAGGTAAGTCTCTTGCAACTAAATAATTTGACTTAAAGGATTGTTAGAAACTTTTCTTATCTTTTTACCCAGGCAGTAATTGCTATATTTCTAATCTCATTTTAAAAATCAGTTGATGTTTGATTCCTTTCCACTATCTTAAAAATAAGGAATTATTAATGGGAATAGAAAGTTAGGTGAGAGTGTCCAAGATAAATGGTCATCTTCATCTAAACACAAAGAAGTATTAGCTTTCCTACCCTCGCAGTATGGAAGTGTCCAACCCAAATCTCCCCCCGAGGCCTTACAGTAAGCATACCTTAAATGTCCCATAGGTTTGGAATTTCGATAATGTTCAGAAGGGTTTGAATTCGTCAGCCCTATTGATCTTGAAGAGGGACCTTCTCACTCAAACATTCTGGAGTTTCCATGAAATCAGGGAGCTGTCCTTTCACTCAGCACCACAAACGTCCTTTTGGAGAGGATGAATTGATCCTGGCTCCCAGTGCTGAAACAATCTTTTGTCCTTTTGGATGACCCATTTTAGGTAAGCTTCTCGGTGCCTGTAGATGAAAAATTCTGCTTACACTCCACATTCTCAGTTCTATTCTCAAGTGTGTGAAACTTACTATTTATTACAGATTCTTAAGAGTTTATACCAGATTTCAAAAAGCATTTGCCTAAATGTTTTTACAGACCTTTGTGATCACACCTGTTTTTCTCACTTGGTTCTTATTTGCTTTTAATAGACAAAAATGCCACAAAATTCAGTGTATTTTTTTCTCCTTAGTGGAAATTTAGTTTACCTTGCCAGCCACCAACAAGATCTGTAGGAGAGGAAGACCTGATAGGAATATGGTTGTCTCAGCAGAAATCCACCTCTACTAGAGATAAAAACATCCAAAGCAAGTAACTGGCTTATAGGTCTGTGGTCTCACCTTCCAAAGACAAAGGCCATACATGGACATGTAGGCAAGCCAATCCAGGTGCCATGATTACATCTCCCAGTTGGCAGCCCGATAGAATCATGTATTTGAAAATCACTTCCAAAACATTTTTCTCAGCTTTGCCTTACCATTGCTCTGTGATGCAAAACAGAAATCCTCCTATGTCCCAAAAGTGATTCCAACAGAGATTACCAGGCTGACATAAGACAGCCCATGCCTTTTGTTGATTCAGTGTTGGCATCAATGTTCTCTTTTTTCACCTAACTGATCCAAATAGCCTCCACTTTTCTCTTATTCCTACCATTAATGGATTTTTGTAATGGAAGTGAACATGTTTCAACTAAGAGCATAACTCTAGACCTTCCAGGAGGCCTAAGGCTAAAGAAATCACAAATGCCTACTAATGGAGTGGGAAGTTACTGGAATTTCCATGGAGTAGAAATATCACTGGCTAACAAGACAGCTTTCGTCAAGGAGTCAAGAGACTACTAGATGTATTTTATTGTTTTTTTCCCATAATAGTTGATCATTAGTTATTTACTACCAAAGGGCACACATATTTTTACTCAAAATATCACACCCCAAATTTGACGAAGATAACCATTTCAGAGTCAAAGACACCATGACAATGTTTTCCATAGGTGACTGACTGCAATTTCTCTGGGCCTACAGGATCTTCTAAACCTCACCACTCCCATATTAAAAAATAGAGTCCAATTTTCCTCTTGTTACCCATAAAATGTGGTGAAAGTCTGTGTGACGACTCAGTCTAGGTCAGAAAAATCATATCTTCCACCTTGCTTGATGAAATATTCATACTGGAGTCCTGAGACTGTCCTGAGGCCACCATGCTATGAGGAAGCCCAATTTAGTCCATTGGGACAGACCACTCAGAGAAGCCTGAGATGATATGAAGATGATACATGGATGGATGGATAGGTAGGTAGGTAAGTAGGTGGATAGATAGATAGGCAAGTAGATAGATAGATAGATAGGCCTGTCCAACCTTTAGCTGCTCTAGACCACTGTTTCAGCACCAGCTACTATTTGTCCATAACCATGTAAAAGGCCCCAAGCCAGAGGTACTAAACACAGAAACTCAGCCTGCCCCAAACTCATGATCTACAAAAACTATGAAATAATAATATGGTTGTTGCTGTTTTAAGCCATTAACTTTTGTGGTGGTTTGTTATACGGTAATAACAATCTGAACAGATACTGCTATCTACATCATAGAAGAAACAGCCTGCGGATTTTGCTTCTCTGAGACTTATCATTGGCAAAATAAAAATTAAGGAATTGATGGACTGACCACCATGACGCTCACTTTGTTTTGCTCCTTTGATTTGAATTGGTTTGAAAAAAGAATTGGGAAATCACATGGCATAATAACCCACCTACACATCTTACAGCACAGGATTTTGCCAGCACATACTGATGGCTTATATTCATCTGACAGCATCATCTCCAAGGCATGCAATGTCTTTCAGTCCTGGATCTAGAGCTAATTTAAATTATCCCATATGCATTCCCTCCACCCCTAGAAATATTGTCATTTTCTAGATGTAAGAACAAAATAACATCATGTCATCTCCTCATTGTTAGCAATAAACTTTGCAAAATATGTTTTGCTTGTTGCCCTTGTCTTATTTTGAAATGTATTTACTTTTATGTAAAGCTGAGTGTACTGACACATGCCGTACCTTTCCCTGAGAAGAAGTAGTACAGATGCTTGACACGACAGCGATGTGCATACAGCTGGTGCGGTTCTACTGGTGCAAAAGAGATAATTTCTACATTTCCCATATCCTGCCTTCTCACAAAATTAACAAAGTGGGTGTTTGGGATTGCTGCTGCTGCTGCTTCTCCCACCCCACCCTACCCCTTCAGGCACATTGCAAGGCTTTGGTGTTGGACGAGAGTAGAGGCAACAGTAAGTTCATTTATAAAAGACAAAAAGAAAAATCCTGCAGACAATTATTTTAAAGAGTGCTCTGTCAGATACCTCACTGGGCTGGGATGAGGGTGCTCATTACATGTTACATGTTGGCGATGTCCAGGTTTGGTGGCAAGTACAACCATAATCAATGACTTTTACTTTTGTATTTTTCATTTAGATATGAGAAATTGCTCTAGCATGGTAACTATCAGTTGTGTCTTTAATAAAGAGTGAATGAGAGTGAATATTCTTTAGTTGAGCATCATATTTACTTTAAAAATCAAATAGGCAAGTCCAAGGTTAAGAAGTTGAATGTTTGTTCTAAGTCAGAAGAATGCAAACTTGAGTATTGCCCATTTCATTGTAACTTATCCATTCAAAGAACTCAAGGAGTGGGAAGAAACTTTATTTTGTAGAAAACTGGAATTCTAAACATTGTTCACTTGCTTTAGAACTTGACCACCTGATTTTTTTTGCTACTTGGCCACTTATTATTCTGGGCTTTTTAATAAGTTTATTATTATTATTATTCACAGTTCTTAAATATACTTCCAAGATTCTTGAACTTTCCCCCATTTTTGTTATCTGAGCTATGTGTTTTAAAAGCAGCTCAGAAATTTATGTGTACTTAATGCTTTTTCTTAGGTAATGAATGCATAGCTTCTATACAGAGCGAGGCCTTATTCATTTCCCCTTTTGAAAACACTATCAGTATAAACCACCCACATTCAATCTGCCTACAGGCTTGGCAGAGCTTGAAAATGTTACGATTCCAAGATATACCATTAGCTTACTATCTGATCTCATTAAGTTATGTTGCTTTCTAAGCACAGTGTAAACAAAGTAGAATTATTAACAACTTCCCTGAGTCATCCGTATAATTTATTTTTATAGCAGCTAGTTGTTAAATGAAGGTGTCTGTCTTTACATAGTGCTTATATTTCATTGTGTCCTATGTCACTGCTGTTTATGAAAAAACAATTTTGCTTTCATGGATATGAAAGAAAAAAACAAACTACAAAGTGAAAACCTTATTTTTGCTCTTAAACATGCTCACATGTTTTCAATGATATAAACAGGCTTTTAAAAAAGCCACAGGACTATTTTTTAAAATTCTATCCATTAATAGTCTATGTTTCTCACTTGGCTTTAAATAAAAAATAATTTAAATTTAAATTTCAGTCCAGGCCCAGTGGCTCACACCTGTAATCCCAGCACTCTGGGAGGCCCAGGATGGCGGATTGCTTGAGCTCAGGAGGTTGAGACCAGCCTGAACAAGAGTGAGATCCCACCTCCACTAATAATAAAATAAAATTAGATTTCAAATGCATAAAATATATCATTACTATGTATATACTTACTGCAAACTTCTACTCTAGTATATTTTTGATATCAGTATTAACAGGAATTGAACTTGAGGTTTGCATTGTTGAATTTTTTTCTTGCTCTTTCTTTCCCTAACCAAGCAAAATAAAAACCAACTCTTTATTGGATGTAACCAGTTTTGACTTTGGATTTTCATAGCAAACTATTCCTGGAGTTGCTTTTTTATACCTCTCTACTTTCGATTAACAAAACCAAAAGTGAGGGGGAGAAGTTCTGGTGTCTTCACAATTAAATGAGACTCTTTGTGAACTGAAAATATCTCCCTACCTATTTAGTTTTATTAACTTTTATTTACAGAGTGACTGAAAGTAAACACATTTTAAAAAAAAATTACACTAAAAGAAAAAGAATTGTTTTAAAATAAACCTAGCTCTTCTTTCATTTTACAATACTGGGTGTACCAGTGTTCTATGTAGCTCTACATCATCATCTGCAATATTTTTAATTTGCAAAATAGAAATATTTGTTCTTCTGGATTATAAAAGTATTAGAAGTTTATTGTGAAATAATATCAAATTAAATCAGGTATAAAATGGAAAATCAACTATAAAAACAAAATGACATCCGAGTGCCCTTCATTTGAACGCCATGCTTTGTTAGTGGTTATATAATTTCATTAGATTTATAAATAATATATAGATGTCTAAGCTTTTCTGCAGACCTTAATTTCAGACCACACATATACTATTAAGAATTACTGAACTTGGCTTCCCTCAGATGGTTTTGGAGGGGTGGATTTATTTAGAAGTAGGCACTCCAGTGCGAGAACCATCCAATTTCAGCGGAACAAGGCACTCAATAAGGGACACTTGGCTAATTTTATGCCATGTAACAAAAAAAGAAATTAAATCTTTACAAAATAGATAATTCCTAGGAAGGTATAGGAATTTCTTGCCCCTTTCATGACATTACTAATAATGTGAATTAGATACTGCCCCAACCCCACCCCAAAGTTAATTAGGCTGTTGTTACATTGCAAATATTAAAGCAGAGCCACTTTTCAGGAACAAATTGCTTTTCTTAGAGCAGTATGCGTTGTCACTCACCCAGTACAAACCCACTAATGGCAATAGGAACTCACAGTCACTATCAAGCTGAACTTTGTGTTTTCTATATAGCAACTGTGTTAATTTTGTTCCTGATATAATGACAACAAAGGGAATACACTTGTTACCTACCAAGATGAAAATCTTGAGATAAATGATTTCATTTCCACATGTCTCTCCATCTTTCCATGAACATGTAACTAACTGTGTTATTCTTCTGAAATAAGGAATCATTTATACAGAAATTTTGTGCAAAAATGGTTTTAGAAAAATCTTTTCCCTTAAGGGGTTCCCTAAGTTTTTGCCTTCTGCCCATTTGAAATGAGGTTGGCATAGAAAATGTTTAGGAAAATGACAGAAAAAAGAGCACCATCAGCAACTTCTAAGTAAGGCCATGCAATTCTGAATTTGTTACTACAAGTCTTTCAAGATTAAACCACACATGGAGGTTTTTTTCCCCCTCATTTCCCAAAGCAGAAAAAGCGATGTTGAAGATCACCCCAGTTTATTAATTTTGCAATTGATTGTACTGATTGCATGAAGATTTCCATTGCAAAAACAGATTTTTAAGGACTAAAAATATGACAATTATGCAGGTTATTCATTTAAGTGAATAACTAACTACAGATTTTTAAAGTAGCAGACACTTAACACCCAGGGAGTCATTTGCCCCCTTCTTTCACCTGCCTGAAATTTCTATTTGCAAAAAGATAGGAGAGAAGCAATGCATTTTAAATGATAGCAATCAAGATCCTTCCTGCAAAAGTTTAAAAATCTAACGTGAATGATCTCTGGAAGCCTTACAGATAATTAAAATACAACATTGTCTTGAAAAGGTATCTCCATGTGATTAAATCGAGTGTGATCCTTGAAGGGGGGATGAAGATCCTGTCTAGGGGTTGATGTGGCTCAGCTTCTTCTGACCAGCACATTTCTCCCTCAGTCCCTTCAGCAGTTCCTAGCAGGAGAAAAGAGAGGAAGCGGGTATGGGTAAGGAGGTGCTCATAACATTTAGTACCAAGGGCCAGGGCTGCAAAACAAGCCCACAAAATGAAAAGTTGTCCCACCCCCAAAGCCCTGGATTTCCCCAAATTGGACCATCTGGCAGGATGTTCTCACTGCTCACAACAAATCTGAGTGAAAGGAAGATAGAAATCACCCTTGGGTCCTAATTTTAACTGAATAAACAGAACCCGGTATCATCCTGGTGTCATACAGGGTTTCTCAAACTGGTTGGATGCCCTACTAGCAGGGATTCTTGCCTGTTCAGCACCTAGTATGGTGAATGACATATACTGCATAATTAGTACATGTGTTCAGTAAGTGAATGAGTCAAAGGGATCCAAGGAGATACTTAATAAAAATGCAAATCACTGGGGTACACTTAGCTGAACAAAAAAACCCCACATGTCTGAGAAGTAAGAGCTAGAGCTATAACAAGGACTTCTGATGAATTTTAGGATCAAACCCTTCACAGTATTTGGTTTAGAAGGCAAACAGATCTGTGACAACACCTTGCACCACTACTTAATTGGGTGTGACCTTGAGCAAGACACCTCATCTCTTTGCATCCAATTCATTCATTAAACAAATGGTCTAAGATTCCCACTCTAGTCCAGCTGTGGACTACTGCTGTGAACACTGTACGGCCAAAACAATATGAATTTGCCTTCATGGAGCTCAAAAGTCCTTACCTTTAAAACGGAATAAGTAATGCCAATACCTGGGGTTGATGTGCAAGTCAAATGAGATAAAAATGTAAGTCTGAAATTCAAGGCCAAAGCCTTTGCATAAAATGTTTCTTTGCTGAGTCCCACTGAAATAGCAGAAAAGGAGAATCACCCCGCACTCAACACTGAAAAGCTTTCTGAAAACCATCTTTAATATGTCACCCAGGCACCCACCTGTGTCAGAGGTCACCCAACTCTCTTGTAGGTCAAGATATCAAACCACTGAGATATTTGTGTTATAAAAGCTTTGTCTTTTTCCCATTTGAAATTTCTATTACTCAGACTTGACATTTCAACTAAGTGTGAAATTAGTAACTATCATTATCAATATTAACTATGATGCTTTTTATTTGTAGAGTTCTTTTACATTAATCTCATGTCATTTTATAATCCCACTCTAAAGATACCTGAAATGCTAAAGTTCCTTTGCCCAACACATCATGCTGTAAAGGAAAAACCTACAATATGGATTATCTACAGATCTTCTTTCTGTTAGGCCTGGCTTTTTAAGCAGAGTTACAGGGAGCAAGAATGATATCTTCTAAGGTCTTTCTTCTTAAGAGTTGATCTATGGACCAGCAGCCACCACCTAGCAATTTGTCAGAAAGGCAGAATCTTGAGACTCATCCAACCAATGGAGTCAGAACCCGCATTTTAACCAGAACCCCCAGACAGTTTGTATGTGTGTTAATGTTTGAAAGTACCATTCTAGAGAAGATGACTGTTACATGGAGTATGGAGCACAGGTTGAATCATTTAGTAGCCCTTGGGTTTCTTGAAGGGCAAGTAAATTTGTGACTAATGCATGGTATATTAACACCTAACAAATAATATTTTTGGTAAGTAACTTGTGAATGCTTGAGTGAATGAATGAATGCTTACATAACCACAATAAATTTTATAGTATTTTCACTTTTTCTTGAAAAATTTTTCAATAAAAAATTAAGATAAACATTCATTTTCTTGTAGTCAATCATCTATTCAATCTTGAATCCTCCAATGTGATCCCTGGTTGAAGATTTCATTTCTTAATAATTTTAATTTTAAACCCTATACATAGGGATTATGTTATGCCACTAGCAAGGCCTAAGGGTAAAAGGCTGAAGAAATACTAGGGCACAAGAGTAATTCATTTAGCAACTATTCTTTGCATCTCTACTCCAAGGTGCAGATAAAAGACCCAAAAATTTTTCTCTTTCCTTTGTGGTATTATGTGTAAATCAAACATGAAAAGAGTATTATCAGTAAGGAACTGACATCCTGCAATTTGCATAGTTATGATGCAAGGTATAACATCATAAATTCCATGAGAAAGAAAAATATCAAGTGCCCTAGTTATTCGCAAAAAGGAGAGGTGCCCTTGCACTCTGTAGGCAGGAGTCAGAGGGCAGGCAGGTTTCCGCAGGCAATATATTCTTGAGCAGTAGGACTTCAAGATGAGATGTCATCTAGATGAGCCCCCCCCAGGCTTAGAGGAACATCCCCTATATCCGATTATCAGGAAAGTGGCTCAAGGACCACAATGTGGTTGTGTTTGGGAGGACAGAGGGTCAATAACAACTATGGTTTAAGTCTGTGCCGCAAGATCCTAGTGCAAGTTACTTTTTCAAAGCCTCCCCTTCCCACTGCGGAGCTGCTGCTGTAATCCCTACGTGGGTAAGGACTGGTTAGGAAATCAGAGTGGTGTGGGGATAGCCATATGCTGACAGGGGTATATGTTAGAGACAGAAAAGGTAGAGGGAGGAAAAGGGGATTGGGCGGACATTACATTCCTAGTTAATATGAGCTTTCTAGAATGAAAATTCTATAAAGCCCCTGCTCAAAAAGAAAATCTCTGGAAAGCAAGCTGACCTTTACCTAAGTCCTAGTAGTTTCATATACACAGAGTATGTTCAAAAACCTTCAAGTGATAATGGTTAAAGTGTCAAGTAGTTGGCTCCCTAATTCTCCTTCTCTGCCAGGGAATTAAGTTCATGGGCAGCCAGTCCAGGGGGACTTTGCTTTGTGATCTGGACCAGCATTTAAGTTTGGCTGTGGGATTCTCAGACTAGTGAGTCTTTCTTTTCCGGGAAGCTGAAGTAGACACAGAAAAGATAAGTAGAAAGCCTGTACTAATTCTATGCATGTCTCATGGATTTCAGTTTTAGTTTGTTCTTTAAAATAGGTTTGTGAGCTTTTCTTTGGGGTTTTTTAAAAAAATACAATCAGACAGCATGACTTCTTGTTTCATAACTCTTTTACACACACCAGAAAAATAATGGCTGTTTGGGTACTGTGTGTTTATGTGTACCATTGGGGGTTCAGCTGGGTTTCTCTGCAAACTTTGTCGCCATTCCTATCCAAATGACTATCTCGTGGCACTCAGGGAGCATCCGAAGGACACACTCATCATTTCCTTGCCTCCCTACCCTTCCGCCCACTTCCATGCTGGCAGCCACTTTTATATCTGAAAACCACATACATTTCACCAAAGGAAGCCACGAGAACAGGAGGAACTGCAAATTGGCTCTTCTCGGGTCTGATTTCTTGAGAGAGAAAATGGAAAAGTCAACACTGAAGAGCTCGGGTGACTGACATTGCTGGGGGCCACAGAAACAAATTCAATTCCACTCTCCCATCCCTCCTGACCTGCTCCCTCTGCGGCTCTGGCGCTCTCCCCCATTGCTTCGTCTAAGCTCTAACGTGTCACTGATACTGGTGTCCGCGGAGATGAGCAGAGAGATGTCCCCAGAATTCTGTTCATCCCTCCATCGACTTAAAGGGGAAGTTATTGTGCTCACTCGCCATAAGCAGGAAACAGTAAAGCACTTCCAAAGCGGCACTCACACCTTATTCACATCAGAGACATTCTCGTGATCCACATCCAGACTAAAGAAGGCTCTGAACACTGCAACTTGTACATTTAAAATCCAACTGAAATGGCAAGACCCTCCCTGCTGTGAAAACAACATTCTCCGGGCTGCATTCGTGGACACTTGGCATAATCCCAATTGCCCTCCGGCCTATGACACTGCTTTTTTTCTTCACAAAGTCAATATTTGAATCCTTTTATTTTAAATTGACTAAATTTCATCAAAGGTATGAGATGTAAAAAAAGAAAAAAGCAGTATCACTCCTTGGCTCTCATCGAAATATCACGTTGTCCCTACATTGTTACCCACAGGGCGGGAGGAAGTAGAGGGGGCAGTCTGTGCCCACAAAGCCTGGTTCAGTTCTCCCTACTGAGAAGAGGAAAGCGGAGCTCGCACCTGTAAGGCCAAGGTGGAAGGATTGCCTGAGCTCAGGCGTTCAGAGACCAGCCTGAAGAGCGAGACCCCATGTCTAAAAAGTAGCTGAGCACTGTGGTGGGTGCCTGTGGCCCCAGCTGCTTGGGAGGCTGAGACAAGAGAATCGCTTGAGCCCAGGAGTTTGAGGTTGCTGTGAGCTATGATACCATGGCACTCTGCAAAGGGCAACAAAGTGAGACTGTCTCCAAAGTGAAGACCTGTCATCTGAGGTCTTCAAAAAAAAAAGAGAGAGAGAGAGAACAAACTAGACAATTCTGTGCTGATTTGGGGTTAACACTTTATAGATGAATCAGAACCTTTCTGATAATATTTACTTATAATTTTCTATAAGAGATTATAGTCTGCATCTGTTTTATGAAAATACCCATTGGTTTCGTAATTATCCTGTTGAATAAATTATCTTAAACTGATCATACAGTTACCCAGCTATGTTTTAATTCCTGAACCAAAATGAAAGCTAGAATGTAGGCATTTCATCTTTAAAATTAATGATGCCACATATGCAAAAAGACAATGTCTATTTCATGTAACAACTAAGAGCAATCGGTGGCAATTAAGGTAACTGGCATTTGTTTCCATAATTCTCTTAAATGCATTACATAAAGACTTTAGGTACATTAAGAAAATTGTGATTTAGATATTTTACTTTCAGAGAAATACAATTTATCCTAATCTTAATATTAAAATGCTTTTGGATTTTCTCAGTAAAATTTCACTGACTCCTAATTGATTTTTTGGCTGCTGCCTTGTACAAAAATATATTTTTTAAATAAAGTAAAATTGCATTTATACATACATACACTCATAAAAATTTATATCCTCAACTCCAATGAAAATGACATCTTTAGTTCACGTTACACCCATCTAGATGTATAGATGAACAGATGAGCACTGTACTTAAGCTGAATACTTAAGCCTCACCACACAGGTAATTAACCTCAAGTAGTACAAGAACTTTCGTGTTTCTTTTCTTGATTTTGCCTCAGGTATTAACCACCCGAAAAGTAATAGGCTGCCTTTAAACATCTCTGGCAAACAGCTGGGTAGCATTTCTCATGACATAACAAGAACTTTATGAACATAACTTCCAAAAAACTAAAAGCTAGTTTGGATTGCTGTTGTTGTTAGGTGCTTGGGGCCATTTGGAGTAGAAAGAATTCTGCTGCTAATTAGAAATGCACATGATTAGGAAGTGAAGTCTGGCATTGTTTTCCTTCAAGTATTGGGCTACAGTTAGCTCTAACGAAAGAATATAGTAGGTGAAGTATACAAAAAAGTTGACATCAGGATTTGATTTTTTCTATCTTATCCTCAACAAAGAACATTCTAATTATCACTGAAATTAGACATAACCAGGTGGAAACAAGATTTTCTCATTCTGTGTATAAAATGACTTGAGTATACAAATCATAATCCTTATCTCAGTCCTGAATTTGCAAGACTATTCTCAGTAATACAGGAGGGTATGGACGTATTACTGATAACTGATTGGTATTCCTTAATGGCCCTGGAGAAAAGTATCTTTTTTTTTTTTTTTTTAATTGTAGAGGCAGTCTCACTTTATTGTTCTTGGTAGAGTTCCATGGTGTCACACAGCTCACAGCAACCTCCAACTCCTGGGCGATTCTCTTGCCTCAGCCTCCCAAGTAGCTGGGACTACAGGTGCCCACCACAACGCCCAGCCATTTTTCTGTTTTGCAATTTGGCCAGGGCCAGGTTTGAACCCACCACCCTGGGATATGGGGCTGGTACCTTACTCGCTGAGCCACAGGCACCGCCCAAAGTATCTTGTAATAAAAGAGTTTTCACATTATTTTCCCCTTTGTGAGCACCCTTAGCTGACAGATGAGTTAAAAGGACTCTGCTCAGTAAAAAGATGATAATTATGGAGGTTGAGGCAGGTGGAGCTTGAGCTTGAGCTCGAGCTCAGTAGTTAGAGACCAGAATGAGCAAGAGCAAGACTCCGTCTCTAAAAATAGCTGAACATTGTGGTGGGTGCCTGTAGTCCCAGCTACTTGAGAGGCTGAGGCAAGAGAATCACTTGAGCCCAAGAGTTTGAGGTTGCTATAAGCTATGACACCATGGCACTTTACCAAGGGCGTCAAAGTGAGACTCTGTCTCAAAAAACAAAAAAAGGATGATAATTAGCTTAGTCAATTACTTACTTATATTATCACCTTTCTGAATTTCAAATAAAATAAATAGGGAGATGCTATGGTATAAATGTCCCTAGATATTCATGTGTCGAAACTTAAGTCCCCATTATGGTGTTATTAATAGATGGGACCTTTGCGGAAGTGATGAGGGTTAAAGTCACGAGGGCTCTGCTCTTGTGATCAATTAGTGCCTTCTAAAAGGGCTGGAGAGAACTTGTGATGGCCATGTGATGGCAGAGCAGTAACACCCTCAGCAACAAATCACGGTCTTGGAAGCAGAGATGGTCACCTCCCCAGACACGAAAGCCTGCTGGTACTTTAGTCTTAAACTTCCAGCTTCTGCTTTTTCTAAATGACCCAGTCTCAGGCATTCTGTTAGAGAAGCACAATTGGACTAAGATAGGAGGACTGGCCAGTCAGTAGTGACAAGAACACGGTGCCTGGCACAGATGTCCAGAGAGAACCAGTCACACCGGCGGAGCATGACTGGAAGGGAGCGAGAGAGTTAGTTTCTGAGGCTGCCTCCGAATCCCATGCTTAGTAAGATCACACCAGGCCTAGAGTGAAGTGATTACTTGCATCATTTTATTTAATCTTCACAGTCATATGAGATAGATCTTCTTATTATCCCTATTTCTTGTGTGAGGATATTGAGGTTTAGAAATGTGAAGTGGCCGGATCACCAAGTCTGAGGCTGCAGTGCAAAGCCTAACAGCACTGCCAGAAAGAGCCTCTGGTCGCAGCCTTCAGCATCCTTTGCTCCTGGTTCCAAACCAGTAAAGTAGCATTTTCTAGAGATAGCAAACCTTCTCTGAATTAGTCTTGCTTCTGCTGACCATGGAATTGAGAACAATATTGTTAAATGAAGGTGAAAGTTCTCAGTGATTGGAACTCATATTTGGCTTTCAGGATGTCAAGGTGGAAAAATGAATACAAGTATCCTCTGTCACTTCTCCACCATCCTAAGAAGCATTAATTATTTACTCCCTTCTTCAAGACTACCATTGTCCAACGAGTAAGATGACTAACAATCATTAGAAGTGGCTTGCTTGTACTGAGAAAATGGATATGAAAAAAAAAATCTATGAATCTCTTTGCTTACTACTGGTCCTCAGATAATAAGATACTGAGACTCCCAGAAAATATGCTTCCTTAAAAAAAAAAAAAAAACCCAGGGACAACACCTACGGTGCATCTTTCAAGGGTACATGTGAAATTTACTAAATGTAGAATACAAAGGTCTTAACACAATAACTAAGAAAAAGTCGTGAAGGCTATGTTAACCAGTTTGATGAAAATATTTCAAATTGTATATAAAACCAGCATATTGTATCCCATGATTGTATTAATGTACACAGCTATGATTTAATAAAAAAAAAAAAAAAAGAGGCAGAGTTAGTGTGTTTCTCCATACTCCTGACCTCCCCTTTCTTCTCCTTTAAGACTGTTTAGTTTCGTATGTCTCAGTGGGTGGGAAACTTGAGGTTGGACTCTTCCCAGAAGCTTCTGGTACTTGCGTTATGCCTCTGGAGATCTACGGTCTATTAAAAAAAAACTTACTAAAGGGCAAAATGTATTTTGCTAAATACACAAAAATCTCTTTCTCAACCTCAAATGCCTGCATGTGTGTGCACACGTGGGTGTGTGGTGTATTCTCGGCTTTGTATATATATCAGATAAGGCATTTTATGAAACACCCATTTTGGAGTTCAATTCCCCACTCAGGCTGTCATTGTTCTGTCCGGCATGATGGGAGGGATCTTTCTGCATCTTTATCAATATGACAAGAAGAGAATCTGCCTGTATTGAGCTCCTTGCTTTGAAGTGAAATGAAACCCCACCGCTTTTATTTTGTTGGTAAAAATCCTTAAGAACCTTCCTATCTTTGACCCCATATGGAGTCCTATAATCTAGTCTCACTTGGGGCACTGGAACCTTTTAGGCCATCATTGCTGAAATTGGCACTGGAAAGGAAAAATCATATCTCTTAGAAAAGTCAGAAAGACTAACAGGAAATTGTGTGAGGAGAATATTAGACAGAAAAAAGCAGAAAGGGATTTTTGTGTTTTGTTTTTACTCACGCCTTTAAAGTTAACTCTTTGCTGTTTTCAGTATTGTCATTTGCTTTGCTTTGACTCACCTGTTTTTGCGATTTAGCTTTAGGATCATGGTAAGACATTGAGAAAATAATTATTTTTAAAAAGAGTTTCTTTGAAGCTCTTATCCATGGATAAGACACATCATCCAAGAGGTTTTTGCCTCACTGTCTAGGAAATATAAAATTAGAGGTGTTGTTGGAATAGATGGAGAACAGGTCTGGAGGAAGTGGCCCTCCCCCCCCAATATACAAACACTTCAAATTGCACATGAACTTTATGGCCCCCCTGTATATCCCTTATTTCAAAGTAAATTTTTTATATACACTATTTACCTGGTAGTTCAAATAGAAATAAATGATCAAAAGCAAACGGAAAGAAAAATAGTTTGTCAGTGAAGACAAATTTGACTTTGAACTTCTGAATATCAAAGCAAAAAAAGGTAAGAAAACAGGTTACATCATTCTTACTCTCAAGATTACCAAGAAAAACAAGTGTTTTTCTGGCAATAAATGCTAGCAGAAACTGGTCACTTAGATTGTTATGTAATGGTCATTTGAAAGACCCTTAAATAAACTTTCAGTAACTCCAGTTAAAATTATATTGCAGTATAAAAAAATCATTTTGCAGTAATAGAGCTTACAGGATGCAGAACAAGGAAGACTTAGCATTTATTTCTCAGATATCTGTTTTAAAAATTGGCTTTTAATAGGTGCTGCATAACACACATGAAGGTTTTAACTTTTCAACAAATACTTGAAGTGGCAAAATTGATATTTTACCCCAAAAACTCGTATTTGTGCCCACGAGACAGAGAAAGTCATTTCACCCCACAGAGGTGACCTTTAGAGGTATCGATGCACAAAGTCAAAAGTCCCTCTGTCTCAGTCTGAATTTAATGCAGGAAACAGAAACCACTCTAGTTATTTCCAGTAGAAAAGGATTTAATACAGGAAACTAGGTGATTACACAATCACTGGAAAGGCTAGCAAAGCATAAGTCAAGGGATTGCAGCAGGTCTCTTGGTTTCGAGATCTGTTGTGAACCAGATTTTAGGAAATTCCTGCTACTGCTGCCATGAACACAGCCCCACCCCACTCAAAAACAGCTGACTAGAGAAATGTGAGGTCCAGAGCTCGGTTGCCTGCTGCCACTGTTGCAAGAAGACAGCCTTCAACCCTCTTCCACTTTCCAAATCTCTTCTAAGTGCACGTCAGAATATATCCAGAATCTTAGCTACAAAGAAATCTGAGAAATGCAAATTTTTTCCTTCCAGGCCTTCAGTTTAGAGCAACATATAAGTAGATGCCAAATGCCCAAAGCCAGGATACAGCACATTCCTCCAAAGAACTTTTATTCTACTCATGTCCTTGGACCGGTCTTCAACTAAAACCTTTAAGTTCTGTGTTGTAGAACATGGAAGATGATATTATGTCTAGAAAATGTTAAGTACTATGTGTTCCCCACCCTCCAGTTCCCCAGTCTATACTGAATGAAGTGGAAAATACTTGAGCCACCCTAGCCCTCACCATCTTTTTTCTCAATAGAGAAGGAGGAAGATGGGCCACAGGAAGGATGGGTAGGTAGATAATGCAGGCTAGGACCCTTGGCAGTCCCTCTGGTTCATGAACTTGTCTCCATGGCCTGGGAAACAAGGTCCTCTGGAGCCAGTAGACCCAGTTGCACCCTCTCTCAACAATCCTATTTCAACAATCCTATTGTTGCAAGTGAGTTGATAAGCTTTGGGGATGAATTATAATACATAGAAACAATATTGTATAGAAGCAATAAAATAAATAACAAATTCATTTATTTGATGAATGATCTTTGCTTTAAAAGCAATTTATGTTTAATAGAGCTAATATGAAACTGCTATTTTCTAGGATAAAAGGCCAACAAGTTAACACCATGCCTGAGATGGTGTAGATTTGTGTCTTATTTTTGTATGGTAGTGAGAAACCGGCTCTTCTTAACTGAGTTGAGTTTTTAGATTTGTTTAAAGGAATGGTCTATAGATCAAGCCTTCTTTTCTACCTTATGTGGATGGTATTTGATTAGTCATAAAGTCATTCTTGTCTCTTTTGGTTTTGACAGTAGAATTAGAAAAAAGACTTGAAGATGTGTTAGCAATTTAGACAGCATAAGTCCATAACTCTTCCTGGCTATAGTGGAATAGAAGATGTTTCTATTCTGTGGAACTAAAACCTCAAACATAAACATCCACATCAGAGAGATGGTGATAAAACAAAAGCAAGCTCATAGTTGGCAAAAGGAACTAGCATGATCACTACCATACTATTAGTAGAGGAAAGGTTAAGGAATGCATCTCAGGCTAACAGCACCTAGCTCTCACTCATCACTAACATCTGTATTCACTCTCCTTCCAAACTGAAGTCTTTGAGCCTATACTTTCTGGCCCTGGATCATATGTTTATGCAAATTTGTATACGTGCTCTTGTTAATTTTCAGAAATGTGTTGATTTCTTGGATTAAAATAAACAGATTAAATTATAACAATAATTGTCTGTGGTTAACTTTATATTACAAGGCCATTATAATTTCTCTTTTGGCTTCCAACATTTGTGCTTTTCATTTTGCTTAGTTAGTAAAGAATACTAACTTTATAGAACTGGGGGCTTTCTATCTCATGCCTGGCTAGGCTTTGTCATCTCCCTTGGCTCACATGATACTCACAGAATATCACAGATCTTCAGCCATCACCAGTCTCTATTTCCACACCTGCCTCTTTCATGCTTCCTTCTATAAAGCCGCAAAATACTTCTATACTTGCCTAACAAGAAGTTCTACTTATGTCTCAAGGTCAATATCTTTTATCCTAAACTCAAGTTCTCCTTCTTCTTTCTCTCATTTTACTATAGGTGAGGACATTTTCCAGTCTTGAAAGCTCAAAGCCTTTTCACCACCACCCACTATTCATTAATTACAATGTCCTATTAATTTTCATTTGAAATGCTCCTTACTTTCAACCTTTTCTTTCCATTCTAGATTCTGACACCCTTCCTCACACCTGTACCTCTCCTTCATGATCAACAGGGTAGGATGAAATATCTAAGAACTTGTCTGCTGCAAGACAGCAGAGGAATCGCCTGACCCAGGAGAGGGCCTGAATCAGTTGCTTGAGGTCCAACATGGGGTGAGAAAACAGGATCCATCCAATCAAGGTAGGCTTTCTGGGACCAGGCCAGGTTAAATCATGAGGACATATCACCTCCAAACAGCCTGGAATATCAAAGTTCAAGAGCAAAGTTCATGAGTGGAAAAGCCAACCAAAGCCACATGATTATGTAAGAAAGGATTCTATAAGACTCCAGGCACAGTAGTTAGGACCAAAGAACAGCTGGGTAAATCAATGTGTATAGCTCTTGTCATGAAGGAAAGCTTAAAAAGCCCAGAAACTCTGCCTCAGGTCCAAAAGCCAGATCCTTTGAAAAGTACATCTTCAAAACAAAAAATAAAAGAAAGAAAGAAAAAGAAAAAGAAAAGTACATCTTCAATCAACATTCCAGAATGTCCTTTTAGCTCTTTTCCTAGACTTTCTGTCTTCACCAATTCATTCTCTCTTCACCAATTTGTTGTCTCTTAACTACCTTTTCTGGACAATCAAGAAGATGTCTTAGGTTACTGGCATTTTTTTAAAGACACTCCAGCTAGAGTGCAGTGGCACCTTCATAGTTCACCACAATTTCAAACTCCTGGGCTCAGGTAATACTCCTACCTCATGTTTCCAAATAGCAGAGACTATGAGCCTGGTTAATTTTCTGGTTTTGGCAGGGGTATCACTCTTTCTTAGGAGGATTTCCAACTCCTAACCTTAAGCAATCCTCCTGACTCTGCCTCCTAGAGGGATTACAGAAGTGAGCTACCACACCGGCTTCATTTACTTTTTATTCCTGAGCCCATAAACCTTCCCACCTGCTAAACTAGCTCTTGAAAAATACCTCTTTTCCAAAATGCTGTTGATTTCACCGTTCTGTAAGTTATTATATCACTTGTAAAAGCTACCTCCAGCAGTCACTACAAAAAGGAATCATTAAATAACTATTCAACTACTAATGTGGTTACTAGCATGTGTTCTTTAGTGTAGCTAGACAATTCTAGGCTACATTAAGTTGGTATGAGCAGGTTTTGATAAAATTAAAATCTAAAGATACTGATTTTAAGAAAGGCCAGTAAATGTCAATGAGCTATAAAGAATCAGCCAATTAACTGAGCCCAAATATGAGGATATCCTCTTAAAAAAAATTGTAATAAAATTGCAAAACCAATGGTTATCTAACCTACAGGAAACCTATGGAAAAAAATTATTTTGCAAAATGTTCTCTTTAACAAAATGTTCTCAGTCCCTCTTTAAAAACCTCTCAGGAAGAAAGCAGGTGCTATATTTTATTCCCCCAAATTATTTACTATGACAGACTACTTATGTATAATCTCTTTTACTTAAGAGTAAGCTCTTTGAGGTCCGCGAATGCACCCTTTATGTCTTTAAATAAACACAGTAAATGCACTTACATAACCAATGGACCATTTAAAAAAAACTGGCTCTAGCACTAGCGACCCTGTTTTCTTCGGTGAGTTACTCTCTCCCACTAAACCTTGGTTTCTTCCTCAGTAAAATTAGGATGCTGATCATGATCCTGTGAGTTTCTGAGCAGACTGAATAAGGTTTTGTATGTCATCTACGTGGCTCAGCATCTGGTCCATGTCATTCTCTACATCAATCCTTGTGTTTGATGCTAAGGACCCAGCTATCACATAGAAAACCATGCGATCTCAGAGGGCATGAGATCTAGTTGAATTCTAGTTGAGCATGATTCTAGTTGAATTCATTGATCTAGTCTCTGATGGGCAGAAGACAAAGTGCTCCAGGAATAGCCAGGAGGTTGCCTATGTTATACTATAGATCTCTAGGACCTACTCATCTTGTAAGCTGAAATTTTATGCTATTTGACTAATATCTCTCCATTTCCCCTGCCCCTAACCCTAACAACCTCTATTATACTCTCTGCCTCTATGAGTTTGGGTATTTTAGATTCCTCACATAACTTTCTGATACATTAATAGAATGAAGGAATTAATAGAATTAATAGAATAGAATAGCATAAAAATCATATGATTATCTCAATAAAAGCAGAAAGAGCATTTGACAAAATTCAACACTCTTCTATGGTTAAAAAAAATTCTCAGCAAATTAGGTACGCAAAGAACTTACATCAACACAAGAAGAATAATATAAAAATATACATAAATAAATATAGCCCTCAGCTCACATCATGTTCAATAATGAAAAAACTAAAAACTTTTGCTTTAAAATTTGGAGCATGGGGAGGATGTCCATTCTCACCACTTCTTTTCAACATAGTACTAGAAGTCTTAGCAATTAGACAAGAAAAAGAAACAAAAGGCGTCCAAATCATAAAAGGAGATGAAAAATTATTTCTGTTTATAGATGGAATGATCTTATTTGTAGAAAACCCTAAGGACTTCACCAAAAAACTGTTACAACTAATAAATCAATTCAGTAAAGTTGTAGGATTCCAATCAACACACAAAAATCAGTTGATATTTATACAATAACAACAAACTCTCCATCAATAAGCTTAAGAAAACAATCATACTTACAATAGCATCAACAATAATAAAATGCTTAGAAATGAAGTTAACAAAAAGGTGAAAGACTAGTACACCAAAAACTACAAAATATTGGTGAAAGAATTTTCAGCTTCTCTTAAATGAGTGAGAGCTCTTCACTTTAAAGATACTTGAGTGGAGGCCCTAAAAAGTGAGAAGACTGGCTCCAGGCTCCCAAACTATAGTTAATGGAACCACGAGAGTTCCTGAACTCTCAACCTGAGTGACTCGTCAAGCCCACGGTCTTCTACTCAGCCTGAGCCTGCTTGGGCAATGCTTCCACGTGGAAATCTCTTCCAAGCATTTCCTGTGAAATTTGGTAACAGGAACACAAAAAAAGAGAAATGGTCTCTATCTAATGGACGAGACTGGGTTATACCAGGTAGCTGGTGCCAAAAATAGAATACAAAGTTGAAAAGAAAGTCCTTTAGTTAGAAAAGGAGCTTAGACGTATTACTTTTTGGTATTCCATATCTATATCTTCAGTTTGATAAATCACTTTCCTGGCTCTCAATTTACACATCTTCAGAAGAATAACTAATCAGAAGCTTGCAGGAAAAAAAGGTAGCATTAAGAATGAGGTCACAATTTTCCTTTATGTTTCATGAAAGTTATCCACTCCTAAATAAGAAATGAAAGAAAGGAAAATAGTAAACCAAAGGGAAAGTTAATCTCTTGTGAATATCTTTGCAATGTAGTACAGTTAGTATCTTTAATACATAAGTTTTAACAAATCAGTAAGGAAAACCTCAGATTCTTAAAATAAGACAAAAAACATACAAGCAATTCATAAAAGAAACAAATGTGCAGCAAACACAAAATATTCAACACAACTAATAAATCTAACAAAAAGTAAAAAAAGTGCAATGTTTTCCATTAAAAAGTGCAATGTTTTATTAGTAAAAAATTTAAAGAATGATAATAGTCCATGTTGGTAGAAGTATAGGAAAGCAGGTACTGGGCAAAAATTAGCCAAAGGTTTTACACCAAAATCTTTAAAAATGTTCCTTTTTTTGTTTTTGTTTTTGCCCAAATTTTTCAGTGTCAATTTTTTTCTAAGGGAGCAGTTGGATAAGCAAAGAAATATTTACAGAAAGTTCCTTGTAGTCTTGTTTGTAATAGCAAAATTGGAGGAA
>CAUYON010072705.1:0-10312 GCA_963573935.1 Arctocebus calabarensis | reverse complement strand
TATACATTCAGAAATGTTTTGATCGTACTGTTACAGTTAGCCTTCATGGCATTTTCTTGATCACTATATAAAGACATTGATACTCTACATTTAATAAGTTTCCCCAGTACCCTGCTAAGATGCACCGTAGGTGTGATCCTGGTTTTTTAGGGCTTTCTCCATCCCAGACCTCTGTTCATGACTCACTCTATCTAAAGGCTGTGATCCATGAAATGCTGCTTACAGGTCTACAGCACGCTGCATCCGCGCCTTTACCTGGGTAATGTTGTAGTTCCTCCTATTAAACACAGAATATGCTGCTCCCCCCAACACTTGAATGAAGTCTGCGCCCATCACTTGCTTTGGTTAATGAAACGTGGTTGGAAATGGAAGGGTGTCCATTCCGAAAGCAGGCCTCCAGAAGCCACCATGTTCCCACTTCCCTTGTGCATCTGGGTCACTCCCAGGAGCAGCCGTGCACCAGCTGTAGCTGGTCCAAGGGAGAGTGAGGAACACACGGAGCCGCCTAGGTCCAGTCTGCAGCTGTGCCCAGCTGAGATCAGCAGCAGCTCTCGTCCCAACTGACCTGCAGATGCCTGAGAAAGACACATTTATTAGTTGTATGCAAATAGTATTTTGTGCTTGTTTGTTAAAGTAATAGCCGACAGAGGCCTGTTCTAGTTAAAAGTGATGTCCAGGACAATTTGTGATGACTTGACAATATAGTGCACCACCTTCTATCTTTTGGACACTTAGGTTTGGCACTGAAAACTCTTCGAGTGATTTCCAGCTAGTGTGATACATTCATATTCAAAGGACATGCTTCCACACAGAATATATGTGTGAACGGCGTCCCTGGAATTGTTCAATGTAGCAGTACTGTGGAATATATGTCTTGCTTGATACTTTGTGCTGCATTTGGGTTTTCTGTGCTCTAAACACTAACATTCCTGGCTCATACAGAACTGCTAAGGCTCTCCTGCTCATTCACTTGGTTGACCTTTTTGCATATAATTTAAATATGTAATTTTACATTGATCCCCCTTAAACTTAAGTTTAGTCATTTGAGTATGTATTAGACATCAAAAATGTATCTTATGAAATATTAGTTTTACAAGATGTTTCTTAAGAAAAAAGTTTATGTTCAAATGAATTTGTAAAAGTATTTACTATTTTCCTGTCTTACAGCTTTTCACTGTGCATCAAAAGCACTGAGAAGTTACATAATTAAGAAGCCAATTTCAATTTTATTTACCCAATACTTCTCAAAGTTATTTGACTATTGAATTGTTTTTCAAGTAATACCAGTTACGTCCAATAAAGCTGGTGTTCTGCTGAATGTAGTTTATTACTTGGGAACTTAGGACATCAAATATTTTTAATTTTGTTTCAGTTTTTCAATGATATTAGCTGCTATTTTATAGCAACAGGTAAATGTTTCATTGGTGAGATACTTATTTTCATCCGAGACACTGAGAAAAATGGTAAAAAGTGTTATGATAAATTATAGAGATTTTACCTTAGTTTATTATCTGTCTCCTGATTATGTGATAGTCCGTGAATATCATTGTTCAATCAGAAGTTACCTACATGACATATCATGTATGCTATACCCTTTCTTTTTTTTTTTTTTTTTTTCAAACAGTGTAACATTCTGTTGCCCTGGGTAGAGTGATATGGTGTCACAGCTCACAACAACCTCAAACTCTTGGACCCAAGCAATCCTCTTGCCTCATTCTCCCAAGTAGCTGGGACCATAGGCACCGCCCACAACATCCAGCTAGTTTTTCTATTTTTAGTAGAGACAGGGTCTCACTTTGCCCAGGCCGGTCTCCAACTCCTGAGCTCAGGCAGTCCACCTGCCTCAGCCTCCCAAGTCTGGGATTATAGGCGTGAGCCACTGCATCTGGCAACTACCATTCCTTTTGTTCACAAAATTAAAATAAGAATATTATCCAGCGTTTACAAATCAGAATCTTTTCCCAATTGTTAAAAATTCAGTGCACAACAAAGGTCATCTCTATTGTTCCTCACTGTGCTTTAAAATTTTTGGAAATGAAGAGTAGACAGTACTTCTTGTAGCTCATATAGAATTAGAAAGTATCTAACTATAGTGGAAATAAGAGTAACAATACTAATTACACTCTCTGTCTTACATATAATAACTGAGCACAGGCAATTGTCTTCCATTTCACATAAACTCAAACATGTGCATTAGATGCTATTGTTCTACTTCTAGATGATCTTATTTGAAATTCTACTGGATTTTGTAGTTTTATTTATCAAAAATCTGACAGCAGTGGTGATTTCTTCAAGATTAGAAAGTAGTTGAAATAGGACCATATTGGAAGAATCCCTGTGCTTACTAAGGCTTCTTCAGTGAACTATTTCTTCATCTTCAAAAAAAATTAGGGATTCAAGTAAGTTTCTTACTTTCACTTGTACCAAAATTTGAACAAATATTAACCCCACAGCTGGAAACTGTTCTAAGTAAAGTAAGAACTTTATGTGAAATCTAAACTCATAACGACGCTTCTATGTCAATTATCATAAATCTGCAGAGGAAGAAGCCATTAAAATTTGGAGAAAGGCACAAGAGAACCACAAGTTTATAATTTTTTGCTTAGAAATATGGCTTAGACAGCTAATGTGATACATTCATATTCTTGGTGAATTTTATTAAAATGTCAATGAAATAGTTGTATACCTAAGTCAGTGTAAAAATAAATATCTAAAACTAAAAGTAATTTATGCCAGCTACTTCTTAATCACTCTTTTTGTCAGGCTCTTACTCTTCAGTTTATATTGCTACTTTTAGCCCTATAAACAGTGTAGTTTTCAAATCTTTCATTCTGTCACTTCCTGAAGTATTTGTGTTATGTTGCTGCCTACTCAAGTTTGCAATTCCACATGTGTCACAGACTGCAGGGGTACATTGGACAAGAGTTTGAAATAGGCATTCGAGTTGGACTTATTTTTCATCTTATAAAATAGTTTAAATAGAGAAAAAAAGGTATTTTGTCAGAATAAAGGTGTATCATCTTCAGAGCTCATACACAATGATGACTCACCTTGAATCTGTCTCAAGGTTGCAATGTCGAGCCCCTAATATGGCCACTGGGTGATCTTTCAATGGAGTCTCATGTTAAGAGTGAACAGTGGCAATGTAATGATTCTTCTTGACACCATCTATGTGCCTTCAAGGGTCTACCTGCATCAAAGAGCTGTTGATCTTGGTCTTCAGGAACCTGTCATTTTGTTTGGGATTTAATCAAATGTTGTCATTGTCTTCTAGTGACAGGGTGGATTATTTCTCTCTTTAAATTTTGATTTCCTAATGTGGACAAGTTGAATGATCATACATGCTTACTTTGTTATGATGAATTGACTTTATGTTATAATGTTAGTAAGGGTTTTTTCCTCCCTTTTCCATTTATTATTTAATAAAATTGTATTATTAGAACACTAAAAATGGCTGCCAATCTCAAAGTTTCCTAAAATCTGTCTTGCTTTTATTCCTATCTCCATATTCAAGATGCTAGGTATTAAATGTTCTTTTTATACACACACATGCAGCATTCTGTATGATACCTATCTGCGTCTACAGCAATAATGATAAGTAGAGTAATTATGATTATCTGGAAGTATTTAAACAGGAAAAGTAACTCTTCCCTGAGGATATAAGGCTTTAAATGTTCTGTGGGAAAGGCTAAAACATAATAAAGAAATGTATTTAGCTAACATTAAAGTAGATTTTTCCTTCTTCTAAATACAATGCAAAATTAGTGGTGAAAAGTCATCACAACCGCGAGTCCAAAATGACCTTCGGAGTCACAGATAATAGACCGAGTGCCCCTGAGAAGAAGTTACATTTAGTATGTTTTCTTAGCCACAGTTCTTTCAATATACTTGTTCACAACATCATTGAAAATATATATTATAGTTGGAGGCTTTGTTTGAATATGGCATTTGATGGAATGATATAGTGATAGCTAAAATGTATTGACTTTTTATTGTGTGCCAAACAGTGTGTGTGCTAGATGCATTGTTTCTGGAACATTTGGTGCTGATAAAAGTTCTATGGTCAGTATTCTTCCACTGAGGGATTTTGAATGCAAGCAAAGATTTCTGTGAAAATCTGAAAGATAAGAAATATTACATTTAAAATACATATCAAAATAACTTCTTGTTTTTCCCTTTCTATATCAGAAACACATAAAAGAAACCCACAGGTATAATTTGGGAATTTTCTGTGAACTTATTCACATAAAATAGTAATAAGATGTTCACACATCAATTAATTTACTGAAGCATTTCTCTTTGTAAAGTTTAACTGTCTCACACAGAATGATATCTTTATGTATTGTTTATCTGATCATACAGAATATTTATAAATATTAATATTTGAAAACCCTTTATATAAAAAATGTAAAGACTCTATCTACTCTTTCTCAGAGTGTGCTATTTGAATTGGTACTCTTAGTAGCTTTGGGGAATTTAACTAGAAATACAGAATCTCAGGTCCTACCAAACCTTTGAATCAGAACTAGCATTTTATCCAAACTCCACTAATTCATACGCAAATTTGATAAGTTATTTCTATATTTTAAAAGTAATTTAAGCGATTTGAGCATATGCTGTTATTATCATAAGATAGTTGAAATATATGATATAAAATGTTAATATAAAAATACATAACAAAGCATTTTCTCTTTAAATGAAACTATTACTTGTAACATTTTAAATCGCTTTGTGTTACCCATTTTTACTTGAAAGAAATTGCAAGAAAATATTTGAAACTATCTGTTACAGATAGGAGATTTAAAATTATTACAGATATTATTAAAAAGGGAATAAATGAAAAATTGAGTCATGTAGACAGAACTCCTTTGTTCTTAAATTTTGTTGCACCACTAGGGGGTGCTAATGCTATTGATTTGCAATTTCAAAAAATTCAATCTAGATAAAATAAAGTTTTTGAAAAGATTGAATATGTGTAACACATAAGTAAACTTCACACAGGAAAAAAGTGATTTAGGCTATTAAAATGAAAACCTGGATTCTCCATTAAGTTTGTTAACAATGTGCTTTTATGTAAAATGAATAATTCCAAAATTATTACTTACTTCATATTTCTACTCTTTTTTTGAACTGTCTGCAAAATTTAAAGAAAATATTTAGCATACAAACATTAAAAAAATTGGTTAAATGTGAAGAATGGTTCACTCAGGAAACTATCATTATAGGAAATTGTCATCTTCTATATGCTTACGTGTATTTTCTTTTTCATTTTCCATCATGGTCATGGGGGATTTCATTTATAAACAGTTTTTTAACAACTGTAAAAAGGAAGGAGAGAGCAAAAGGGGGTGAAGGAAGGAAAGAATGAGCAATCATTTGACAAGGTATTTTGGGGATAATACTCAAATTCTACTAGAGACTTACAAATTGTTTAAACATATTAGGACACAAGAAACAAGAAACAAAGTATTTGCAGTCCTATGTAGGATTAAATAATTTACAATGCCACAATGCGTCCTATACTTTCCTGCCTTTATGTGGTACATAGTAAGGTTACTAGGAAAGGAAAATGACTTCATTTCAGATTTCTCTGTAAATTAGCCTACCACCAAATATATTTCAAAAGAAACTTCGTGGTAGCTGAATCTACATCTAAACTACTACAAATGTGTTTCTCTGTCTGGACTTTTTATCTGGTTGTTTTGTTACATCTAGAACAAACCATGGAGGTAGGTTTCTTAACCAGTGTGATGTAAGCTAATCCTAATTCTATATGAAATCAGTATATTGTAACCCATAAATGCATTAATATGTGCATGATCTATGTGTTTATGATTTAATTAAAAAAAAACCCAACACACATAATAACAGGTTGAAAAAAATATGCATGTAAGCAATTTAGGCCCAGAGGGAGGAGGGGGGGGGAAAAAAAAAACTATAGCAATATGCGAGGGTGCCCAAAATAAAATGTATACACCTTTTTAAAAGATTGCTTAAAATGTGTATACATTTTTTGGCACCCTGATATTTACTAAAAGATATCACTACAACTAAAGTCTGATATGTAAATATGTAAATCTATGCTCTGATATTGATCTGCAGTCTGAAGACATGAACTAGCCTTTAGCCGGCTTGCCCTAGTTTGCCATCATTTGGCCTCTAGTCAATAAAACATACTTGCATGTCACCAGCATATGTGGATTTCAAATTCTTGCACACTTAATCAAAAGTTGACCAATTATTCTTCTAACAAGACCTTACTTACAGAAAAGAAAAAGGCATTATATTGTTTAAGGGTGAGGAGCAAACAACTGACCACAATTCCTAACAATGCTGCTTTTATTAAATACTTTACTATTTGGAGTATTCACCAGCACCAGTCCTCAGTGATTTAACATGTAAAATAAACAGGACTCTCCTTCTTTTTAAGGGGTGCAGCTCTTTAGATGCCCACAGATCCTCCTTTATAACAGCAATACAGCACTACTTTGCTATCGGGTAGAAAATAACTTTTTCCAATGTCCAAAAGAGAAGGAAGGTGTGACGGCTATTTAAAGTGTTACTGCTTCAGACTCTGCCCCTGACTGCTCATCTCTGTGAGGTTCTGACACTTCACTCTTTATTTGTCCTGCTAATTCCAGGTGTGGGAGTACTTTTTCCTTGATTCATTGTGACATGAGTGAGAGAAGCTGCTCTTCCTACACAGTTTTTATCAAATCCTATAGGGGCACAAAATGACAATCATTGATGGAAGCCGAATTTTAAAATCAGCTTTTCTAAAGCATTTCCATTATTTAAATGCAAATAGAAACAATGAACAGGTATGTTTGGACCTAATTTAATTTTTCTTTTCATAATATACAGACACATTAATTCCAAAGTATCTAATCTCACTTGAAATTTGTTCCTCTTGCCTCTTTCTTTCCCAGACAATACCTGTCCCTTGCTAACTAACCTTCAACTGCTCTCTTGTCTTTTATTATCTTCAAAAACTAGTCTGATGGCTTATCTTACCCCTGCAGAGAAAAGTTGCAAAGTAAACTTACTTTTTATTAAGTGAAGCTTCCTCTGTCCAGGTGTGCTCTGCGGAGCGGCAGCCGTAGCATCACCTGCCAGCTTGGTAGACTTGCACACCAGGCTCCTGGGCCATTTGTGGTCTGAAGGCTACGCCCAGCTGTGAGCTCCTCCTAAGGCAGTGTGACCGAATACAAATTTTAGACCAACGATGGTAATAGTTGGCACATGTGCTATTTCCTTTATGGCAACCTACACTCATCACTAAATGAACATGTCACTTTTTCCCTTGATCCCAGGCTTTGCCTGAAACACATTCTCATCCCAGCACTCCAACTAGTCCCTAACGTACAGAGATTCAGATCAAGTCTGTCCCCATATCTTACCTAAGCCATCTTGGCTCCAGTTATCAATTTTGTTGACTGTTGGAGAAATCAAAGACAATGAAATTATAAATGGTTGTGCATAGCTGTATTATAATGTAAATTCATAGTAAGGACAGAAAAGAGAACAAACATAATGAGAAACAGGGGGTTACATATTTATAGTAAGTGCGAGATTATTTTGGACAGAATCCCTGCAGAACAAGTGCTTATATTTTCTTAAATAGAGAAATAGAATGAGAGCTTTAAGGGCTTTTACGAAGGTGAGTTTCTTTTCTGCGTCTGCTGTGTTTTTTCAAATGACATATTTTGGGGTATTGTGTCTTGAACTCCATCAGGTGCTCTCCAATTGCCAAAAAGGCTGGACAACTGCTGAGGAGACACCTGTGCCTTGGTGTCTCCCTCACTTCACACTTAAGACTAAATGTGGATAAATTGTGGTACATGTATACCATGAAATACTATGCAGCCTTAAAGAAAAAAAAAAAAAGTTAAACTAATACAGGTAGGAAAGGAGAGCTGATTTAGTTAAAAGTTAAATTTTCTGAATATTATGATAGAAATATAGTTTTATTACTTTCAAGTATAGTACTGAAATCATTATAGATGAAGAAGAGAATGGGTAGAATAAGTCAAATTACATAAAAGTAACTCATAATTGTCCAGATTCTTTTATGGTCTGACTGAATCAAGTCATTCTTAATTTATTAAAGACTGAAAGTTTCTTAAATCATGAGATACATCCACAGAGAGTGCTTCAAACAGACGCAGAGAGCAAACATGTCATGACCATCATTACCCAGGTCAAAAATCATTTTCAGCACCCCAGATGTCACCTGGATGCCTCTTCTCCAAGAACCTTTTTAATATCTCTATGATAATCACATCTTTGCTTCATAGTTTTATTCGCTATGCATGCATCCAAAAACAACATGGCTCAGTTGCACTGATTTTGCACGGGATGCACTAGGACCTGCCCCTTTCCTGCTCTGCTGCTTTCTTTCAATGTTGCATTTGTGAGATTTCTCTACACTGCATGGACGCAGCAGTTGTTTCATTTTTGCTGCTCTGAAGTATTCTCCTGACAGCTGCACCCTAACTTCTTTACAGGTTCTCCTGGGTCAACACTGGGTTGTTTCCATTGAGGAGTTTTGTGAACAATGATGTTATGGAAATTCTTGTGCATTTTCCCTGGTGCACATGTGCAAGAACACCCCCAGGGTTTAGACGTGAGAACAGGTACTGCAGGACACTGGTGCACGCGTATGTTCACATTCAACAGAAAATACTGAACCGGCTGCTAGAGCAGTCACGCCAGAGAGCGAGCGGTCTCCCTGTTCTCCGTCCCTGTTAACACTCGGACCTTCTCATTTCTGCCAAGACAGGAGGAGTGTAATGTAAATTTATTGTGCTTTTAATGCCTGTTTCCTAATTACCAATAAAAATGAACAATGTTGTTTTTCTTTTCTCTCCTTTGCCATTTAGATTTACTCTTCTGTGAAGATCATTTTTCCTTTCTATTTAGGTCTATATTTGGCAAAATATTATAAAACACAGGCAATCCTTGGGTTACGGATGAAATAGGTTCGGCATGTCCTCAAGCTGAATTTGTATGTAAGTTGGAACAGGTACTTTTATCCATTACCTGTAATAGTCGTTGTTCGTATGTGCCCGTTCTACGCACATCAGATGTTAGTAACTCGGGGACTGGCTATGCTGGAAGGTCCTACCTGGGAGGAGTCTGTAGGGATCCATAACTGATCAGAGGCTCCAGATAGAGAACCATGAGTTCAAGACAACAGACTAAATAATTATCAGGTGCATAAATCCTGAAATCAACCTCACTGTACTTACAGAGATACTATGAGCAAATCCCAGACTATACTCGGGATTCTTCATTAAGCTTTCGTTAAATTGTGGTCTTGGAACACATGTATTTTAATAACAACGTTATTGTTTCAGCTCATACCTTGTCTGTCTTTTTGTCTTGCTTTTCCAAAATGGCCAGATTGTCTTTCAGAATTTTAACAATTTCTGCTGGATTTTTGTGCGATTTGCTGAACAAAGGCATTTTTTATGCGGAGAGCTCTTCTTCCAATATGGAATGCTAAAAACAAACAAATAAATCAATAAAAACCATAACTTTAACTCTCAACGTGCTTAAATTGTTAGAACAAAATGTCTTATAAGTTTTCAATAATGTCACTTCAGAGATTTGATTGAATGAAATTGAGTTTCAAGTTTTATACCAAATTTATTTAAATTTATATGTAAACATAAAATTTATTTAAGTTTAGTTATTTTAGAGACAAGGTCTCACTGTGTTACCCAGGATAGAGTGCAGTGGCACACTCATAGCTCACTGTAAACTCAAACTCCTGGGCTCAAGCAATCCTCCTGCCTCTCGGGTAGTTGGGACTACAGGTGCAATACTACTATAACTAACTTTCTAAAAACATTTTTTGTAGAGACAGGATATCAATATGATACTCATGCATTACAGATGTGAACCACCATCCTCAGCCATGTACAAAAAAGCTTTATGTAAAAATTTTAATCGAAGCTTAAAATTTTTCCTACAATAGAAATTCAAGAGTTATACAGGAAATACTTTTAGAGAATAAGCTAATATCTAAAAGTAGATATTTTGGCTCGGCGCCTGTGGCTCAACAAGCTATGGCGCCAGCCACGTACACCTGAGCTGGTGGGTTCGAATCCAGCCCAGGCCAGCCAAACGACAATGACGGCTGCAACCAAAAAATGGCCGTACATTGTGGCAGGCGCCTGTAGTCCTAGCTGCTTGGGAGGCAGAGGCAGGAGACTCGCTTGAGCCCAGGAATTGGAGGTTGTTGTGAGCTGTGATGCCAAGGCACTCTATCCAGGGTGACAGCTTGAGGCTCTGTCTCAAAAAAAAA
>CAUYON010072704.1:0-16524 GCA_963573935.1 Arctocebus calabarensis | reverse complement strand
TGAGGCAAGAGAATCGCCTAAGCCCAGGAGTTGGAGGAGGGTGGTGTGAGCTGTGACTCCATGGCACTGTACCAAGGGACACAAAGTGAGACTGTGTCAAAAAAAAAAAAAACCTTATGTACATATCCATAGCAGCTTTATTCCTAATAGACCAATACTAGAAATAATCCAGATATCTTTGAATAAGTGAATGGCTAAACAAATTATAGTGCATCTATACTATAAAGGGTTACTTAGCCGTAAAAGGAAACAAGTTATTAAGACTTGAAATAACCACAATAAGTCTTCAGTGAATCATTGTGAATGAATAAATCTGATCATAGAAGATTACTTAGTGTAGAATTTCACCTACATAACATTACTGAATTGACAAAATTTTAAGAATGAAGAACAGATTACTGGCTCTCAGGGGTTAATGACAGAGTGAGAAGAGAGGAAAGCCAGTGTTGCTATGGAAAAAGGACACAGCCGATCCTTGTGGTAATAAAAATTATCTAAGTGCTGACTATATCAGTTCTCCATATTCTGGTTATGATATAGTATTACACTTTTGCAAGATATTTTCAGTGGAGAAACAGAATGAAGATTACATGGGATCTATGTATTATTTCTGTATTTAAATCTATAATTATATAAAAATTTAATAGTTTAATTTGAAAAAGTTCTTAAATCAATAATTACTTCTCTCAACCTTAGAAACTAGAAAAGGAAGATAAACACAAAGAAAGAAACTAAACAAAAATTAAACATAAGCATAGAAATAACACAAAGAAAACTAAAAGAATTTGAGAATGTGAACATTACTTTCTTTGCATCATTATTATTAATATTGCTTAATATTATTATTATTACATTATTATTAATATTGCTTAATATTTCGATGCAGTAATTGATTTCTTTTCTGAATGTATTTATCTTCATTCATTCTTTATGAGGTTTTTGTTTCCAGTCCTTATCTTAAACATTGTTATTGTTATTAAATTTTAAGCCTTTTTAATTCTGTGAAGGCAAAAAGTGGAAACCTAATAAACACATGTATATGTAAAAATAAAAAAGAATTTGAGTCTTTGAAAAGACAAACAAAATTGACAAATAATTAGTTGGTGAATATAAAGAGAGAATATATAGATACCAAAATCAGAAATAAATAGAGGTTACCTCTACCAGCTAAAATATAAGAAGTATAAAGGACGTACTACAAAACATTTTACGTGAACAGATTATACAATTTATATTTGATGGACAAATTCCTAAGGAGGACATAAATTATCAAAACTCAAACAGAAACAAATTGAAAATCTAAATAGACTAATTCAATGCAATAAAGGTATCAAATTCACAATTAAAATTATTCCGCAAAGAATGACTTCACTATCAAATTATTTCACATATTCAATGAATAAATGATATCAAGCACTGACAGCATGTTTCAGAAACTAGAAGAGAGAAACTTCCCCACTGATGTTATAAGACATATGTTACTGTGATACAAGAGGCAAATGAAGAAATTTCCATGAAAAGAGGACAGAGAGATAGAAGGAGAGAGAGAGGACCCCTGTAGATCAGGATATTAAGCATTCACAGAATAAGGGAAAGTGACTTCAAAAAATGAGAGAAAGTAGGGCTAAAAATTGAGAGAGAATATGTGATAGAATCAAATGATATGATTCCAAATTGGAGGGGATCAATGAAAGCATAGACATTACTGATAAACATGTGAGCCATCCTGGAGTAGAAATCAAGAGAACTCTCTTTAAAGATTGGATAAAATTAGGAAGTCTGGAACTAACTTTGAAGGCAGGTTCACTGAATGTTCTATTAACTGTCAAATCTATTCTCAAGTTTGAGATGTCTTATAAGATTGAATTCCAGCCTTGATAAAAATACATCTCTGAGATCTGTGCAGTTAGAATCTAGTTCTATAAGTGACACTGCAAATGGAAGATGATTCATCAATTTCAAACCTTTCCTGCAATGTAATACTGGAAGAAAATTAATTGGGCAAACATAATTAACATTCATGGTTGTTAATTACTTTGCAGGGAAAATGTGCTCATTTAAAAAGACTTGATTAAAACATAAATTTCCTTAATTTAGTAATGTGGATGGAGTCGGCAGTAATATTTAAGTGATTTTTATTTCAGATATTTCATGGTAAAATGAGTTCATGAAACCCGTTTTCGTACCATCTCTCCACTGTGTTCAATCCTATGTTAATGATCTTAGGTGTTTGTAATAAAGATGGCATCTATTGGATGACTTACACAGCAGATATTTGTTTTTCATGGTTCTAGTGTCTAGAAAGCCCAAGAAAAAGGTTCTAGAGAATTGGGTTTCTAGTGAGGAACCTCTTTCTGGCTTGCAAACAGTTGCCTTCTCACTGTGCCTTCACAGGGCAGAGAAAGAACTATGGAGCCTCATCTTACAATGAGACTAATCCAGTGAACTGCCCTCATGAACTCACCTAAATCTAATTACTTACCCAAGTCTAATAACTTACCTAATTCTAATTACTTCCCCAAAACTCCGTCTCAGAATGCTATCCCAATAGGGGTTAAGGCTTCAGCATGTGACACTTAGGAGAACACAAATATTTAGTCTGTAACAAAGCCACATAAATTTAAAAAGGCCCAGGGCAGGAGGAAAGCAATTGGTATTCAATGGTATCACATCCAAGCAAGGCTTTTATGATGTAAAACAGGATCAATATAATAACATGAATTTTTAAGGAAGAAACATATCTGGTTGTAAGCAGTATACTTACTATAATCAGCACTGATATTCGGTGTTGTAAAAATATTTAATAGTGTCTTTTGTTTAACCACATGCAAGAAGTTAGTATTAGTTTCGTAGGGCTGCCAGAATAAACTGCTATAGAATTTTTGGCTTAAGACAGCAGAGCTTTTTCTCTCCCAGTTATAGAGGACAGAAGACTAAAATTAAGGTGTAGGCAGGGCCATACTTCCTCTGACGGGAGGAGACTTCTTCCTTGTCTCCTACAGCTTCTGATGGCTGCTGTCTCTCCCAGGCTGTTGCACCATAACTCCAACCTGTCTACCTTTGTGCTGTGTCTCTGTGTGTCTCAACTGTCCCTGACCCATACTAAATGCAGGATAATCTCATACTGACATCTTTAATTTAATTGTAACTGGATAGCTCCTATTTCCAAACCAGGTAACATTTACAGGCTCTGGGATGGACAGCACACTAGAACTTGACAAGCCTTTGGAGGATGCTATTCAACCCCTTACAAGGCAGGATTGGTAGAACTCACTTTAGTTTGGGATATATTCATCTTTCCATATAGGAGAAAAATTTATTTCTATCTCAGTTCATCTTGGCATCAATACAGGGGCGAAATCCAGAGACCTGTAGATATAAAGTACTAGATCCCACCACATTGAAAAAGCTGGCATACTGGGGGTGGCGCCTGTGGCTCAAAGGAGTAGGGCACCGGCCCCACATGCCGGAGGTGGCAGATTCAAACCTAGCCCCAGCCAATAACAGAAAAACAAACAAACAAGCTGGCATACTAAAGTTTACAAACAAGGTAGTGTGAGGTCTAGTTGAGAATGTTGGTACCAGTTATGCACCTTATAATAGCCATAGTTATTCTTTCAGGAATTTTCCACACCATAAGTGGCTAAAAAATTGAATCAGTTAAAGAAAAAAAAATTAGATACAACGAAAAATTATGCACTTTTGAGTGAAAAAAAAAGTCAGCGTATTTTATTACTTTTCTCATTGTGTAAAGTCTCAGTAGTGCTTTTTTCATAAACATATGGAGGGTTTGGAAATTGTATCAAATCTGCAATTAAATGAAAATGCGAAGGCTATAATATATTTTAGAAAACAATTTGAATACTATGCTATACCAGTTTTACAACAGCTTACACATGCCATAAATATTTCCTCATTGGTCTTAAAAAACTAACAAAACCTTATTTAAAAATCTCTAGTCCCTAAATGCATTTACAATGGTATTATTATTTGCACAAAAAATGTGTATGAATTCTGCAAATGAAAGATTATTTTTCAACAACAGAAACACATACATTATTCACAACAAACATTCTAGTACTTTCAAGGAAAAAAAACACTGAATCAAATCATTTTTCTTTAAATGGTTATTTTGGTTATGAAAGTCCCCACAAGTCCTTACAATTTTCTTTAACTGTTATACATTATGTAATCTAAAAATTTAATATACAATTTATATTTTAATATATTCTTTCTTTATTTCAAAATACTACAAGGTGTACAAAGGTGTTGGTTATATGAATAGATTTTGTTATGCTTGAATAGAGTTACATGTGCCCATCACCGGGATAGTGTTCCTTGTAGCAGCAAGAAGATTTTCTCCCAACCCCTCTCCTCCCCTCTGACCATATGATTTCCATTGCCTTTTATTTCCCTATTTGCACACGTGTGTTAATGTGTTAGTTTCAATTTAATAATGAATACACGTAGTGTTTGTTTTTCTATTCCTTAGACACTTCATTTAGGATAATAGTTTCCACTTCCACCCAAATTGTTACAAAAGGCCTTAACATCCTTCTTCATGGCTACATAACATTCCATAGAATAGATGTATTTTGTTAATTGACTCATGAATTGATGGGCACTTGGGTTGATGCAACATCTTTGCAATTGTAAATTATATTGCCATAAGTATTAAAGTGCAAGTGTGTTTTGATATAATGACTACTTTTGCTTTGGGCAAATACTTAGTAGTAGAAGTGCTGGATCAAATAGTGGGTATATTAAGGAATCTCTATACTGTTTATCATAGATGTTGCCTCACTGCTCACAAGATTTCCACCTTAATGTTAATTTTGACCAGTCTGATGACCATGTGCCTTGGTGACGGCCTCTTTACAATGAATCTCCCAGGTATTTATTGAGATTCTTATATCTGGATGTCTAAATTTCTAGCAAGACCAGACCAGGAAAGTTCTTTCCAATTATTCCCTCAAATAGGTTTTCCAGCCCTTGTGAATTTTCTCCTTTCTCCTCAGGGATACTTATGCATTATATATTTGGCCATTTTACATAATACCATAGTTCTTGTAGGGTTTATTCAGTTCTATTAATTCTCTATTCCTTATGTTTGACTGAGTGTGTTAAATTGGAAGAGTTGTCTTCAAGTGCTGAGAAAATGATTTCTTCCTGTTGGGTCTAATCTTAAAACTTTCCATGGTGCTATATTTCTTTGAATTATTTTTTCATTTCTAGAAGTTCTATTTTTTTTTAAGTATGTCAATCTGTTTTGTGAAATTTTCCTCCACTTCCTTAATTATTTTTCTAATTTCTCTGAGTTGGTTTAGTTTTCATTGATATTCTTTACAGTTCATATTTGGAATTCTTTATTTTGATTTTGGCTGGTGTACTTTGCTAGAGAGCTGGTGTTTTATGTTGATAGTGTCCTTTTGCTCTGATTTTTCATACTTCTAGAGTTCTTTCACTACTTTATTTCATTTGGGCAACCATCACTTCTTATGTTTGGTTTTCTTAGATGAGGTTTTGTTCTTTTTCCTCATCTCTCACTCATAAGGGAGCATACCTGGCCCCTTGGGTCTTGGGTAAGAAAGACACTTGGTCTTTGCTTGTGGATGCTTCTAGGGTGGTAAGGTTCTGCATGGATGCCTTGGTTATTGATATTTTTAACTTAGTGATTTTCTCAGTTTTTTGGCTGTAGCAGTTGCGAACTATGTATGTGTATGAGTATATTCCTTTTCTCTCTTTGATGAAAAGAGATGGATATCTTTGAGATCATTTCTCTTTCCTGTGTTCTATGGCCTTAGTAGTATAAATTATATTGGCATAGCCAGTTTAATCTCTGAGACAGTAGTTGTTGCTCGTGAGTCAGAATCAATCCCACCCTGTATGATTGAGTTAGTAACATCGTAAAGGGCTGTGCAGATGACCTCTATGCCGTTAGGTGGCACTTGCCTATGCTGCCTTAACCCCTCTGGAGAAGCTCTCAAATGCCCCATGTGATGGATGGGACCCTGGAACTTCCAGATGAGTCCATAACCTCTACACAGAGGCAGGTAAGGGACTGAGACTAGGTAGGGTTAAGTTGTCTGAGCTTGCCCTCCAGCTCCACAAGAGCTAGTACGTAGCTGTTTTATCAGGGTTCTAAGGTTTGTTCCTAGTTTCTGTGTAGAGCCACCAGGGAGGGGCTGAGGTGGCTCCACCCAGCCAGAAAGTCTACATCTGGAGGCAGGGGCCATCCGAGATCCACATCTGCATATTGGGAGTGCGTTTTGCTCATTGCTTCTGTACCCTGCTCTGCTTTCTCTCTTGGTGTCTGCCAGCACATGGGAGCTCAAAGTAGCTGAATTCCCCCATAATAGCACTATGGGCTGGGAGCTGCTCTGTCCAGGATCCTGCCCTGGGTAAAGACAACTGAGAGAATGGCTTTCCTGGTAGGGGTATTCCAGGGATGTACTATGGTTGGGATCTGCACTGTGTTCTTTTTTTACTTCTGCCCACGTAGGGTCCTATGCCTCTTAAGATTAGTTCACAAATCACCCCATACATGCCCCAGGGCAAATAACAAGTCCTACCAGTATGGCATCTTGCCTGTGGGCCTGTCCTCAGGTCCCTGAAGATCAGTCCCTGAACATGCCATGAAGAAGCATGCTGGGCCAGAGTTGCCTATGGGTTGCTAAAGCGGGTTCATGTCCCTCTGCTTTGGGATGTACCCTACTCTGTTGGAGCATCTGGGCAGACAGCACCAGGGAGGGCCATGAGCAGAGAGTTCACCTCCTCTGAAGGTCTTTAAGAGAAAAAGTTTGAACCCCAAATTCTGTGAAAGCCCCAAAGGGGGTTTTGTAACTGTCACCACCCATAAGAAAAATATAGACCCCACTTACACCTGCGCAGGTGGGTTGCTGCCCCAAAGGGCAAATGGCCCTGAAGTGCAGTACACGCTGATTTTTATACCCTTTTTGTGCTGATGTGGCAAAGCAAGCATGTACAAAAGCAGAACGTGACCATTTATAGGGCAGGGTTATAGTTAAGTGTTTGACTCAAGGCCGCTCAAGGGGTTGCTGCATGACAGTTGGCACAAGGACAGCTTGGAAAGCTCAGTAGCTTGGGAAACTCAGTAACCTGGGAAACTCCACTTGAGTGAGCTTTCACCATTGTTTTAGGGAACTCAGAGAACTTCCTCCTTCTGTTCTAAAACCTGTTCACAGAATTAATCCGAGGTGGAGGACACACTGGGGACCAAGGCTGAGACAGGCTGAGACAAACTTGGGTCTTTTGGGGGACTGTTGGCCTACAACAGGGGGAAGCAGCAGCTCCTGAGATTCCCAGCTCAAAGTCCTTCTCTGTAGCTATGGTTAGGAGATAGGAGTGGGGGCAGGGGAGAGTTTGAATGAAGGAAAGCTGCCATTTTAGGCATCTCTATCTGGCTCTCTGGAAGGCAGCTCATCCAAAGTGTCCAGACTCTGGGGTCACATAGATTCCCTGGGATACCCTGGTCCCTGTGGCTCCTCCAGATTGGTGGGCTGTAGTTGGGAAATGTTTGTGTAGATACAAGTGAGATGAAAACTAAGAGGCTGAATCTCTCTGGGAAAGATAAAGGTGTATGGTGGGTGAATAAGCAATATGGTGCTTCTCAGTTAGGCTCTGTGGTGAAAAACCCTGGGGAAGCAACCCTGGGGTGAGGTGGTTTGGCTAGCTGGATGATGCTTAGTCTTCAAGAAGCTCCCACTTCACTGGCAGCATCAGCGTTTGGGCTTGTGAGAGTAGAAAGGCTCTCCCCCAGCTCCAGAGCCTGAGGACTGCCAGGGATGGAGAGAGGGAGAAACAAACTGCTCACTGACCCTTTATTTCCCCACTCCAGGCCTCTTGAGTATTGTCTTCTACCTGGGACTGTTCTGCTCTGCAACTTCCTCCTGTGGAATCTCTTATGTGTTCTCACAGTTTTCTCAGAATTACACCCAATCTATGATGGTTTGTTTGTTGTTTTATTTTCGTCTAAAAATTTTCTTCATCCTAAGAAGGTCTGGCAATTGGTGTCTCTGATTAGCCATCTTGCCCAACTTCCTGGACTCTTATTTTTCCATTTCTTCTGTGCCAAACAATACTTTCATCCAACAAAAAGAAAATGCTGTTCCTTTTATATATTATTAACACATTTAAATGATAATTAGGTGCTACAGTTCAAGGTGTTGGCATGTATGATATAGCAAATACCATTTGTAGCTGAATAACTGCAGTGTAGAAGCTGAATACATAAATAATGTATAAAAGCAGCTTAAAACAGATGAGAATAGAGCAAAGGGTTTTCTGCAAAAAAACCTCTAAAAAATTGTCCTTTTAGGCTTTTGTGCCAGTATTGAATTTAAGTTTCAGACAAGGCATTTGTATCTGACCTTTCCCTTTCCTTTTCTATACCCAAGGGCCAAATTCTCCTATAAAAGGATATTTGCAGGATTTGGGGTGGAAGGTTTTAAGAAAGCAGATCAATATGATTATCTCTTGCTAAGGCGATTTCACTTGATTTGCAACTAGTGTTTATTATTTTTCTATATTAAAAAAATAGTGTTTTAGTTTAATCAATATAAGAAAAAGTATGTGTTTTTGAATCACTAACCAGCAAGTACTAAATATAGAAATGTTCAGGTATGTTGGAGACTCCATCTGATACTAGTATTTAATTAATAAGACCAAGGAAATTTACTAAATCTCTATACTATAGTGAATGTTATTCTCCTAGAGAAACTGAAATCTTCAGACTGATACAACTCAGTCCTTCGATTACTGCACAGTAGCTCTTTCATAAATGCCTCCCATAGTCTGAAGGAGGAATAATGGAAGTGATTTAGTAAACCCACACCATCTAGTCTGTGTTGCAGAAATCTTTGTTCAGCAAAATATCTGGAGATGTTCCATTTTCTATTGAATCTACCAGAAATTCCCAATGCTCTGGAAAAATTAAGTTAACATTTTTATTAATTTTGGTATTACATGTTGTCCCTTAGGGAATTTTAGGTAATATATTAACATTCAGGCAATATTTGCTAATAACATGTGCTATGAGAGTCTTGTTTGCAGTTTTTTTTTTTTTTTTATTTTTGGCCAGGGCTGGGTTTGAACCCACCACCTTTGGCATATGGGGCCAGCACCATACTCAGTGAGACACAGGCACTGCCCCTGTGCTATGAGAATCAATACAGTCTATATTCACATTTTTATTGTCTATTACAACATATAGATGATAATTTTATGATCTTTCATTTTATTTTTTGTTTTTATTATTATCACTATCTTTCAATTTTAAAAAAACTTTCTCAAATACAATAGAACCTCTGTAAATTGACCACAAAAGGGACTGTAACAAAATGGTCAATATACACAACATGAGGAGCTAGACCTATGTTACCAATATGTACACATTGTGCATGTCTAGTCTATGAAAATTAGGTCACCTCGAGGTTGTCAATGTAGGGAGGTGGTTAACTTTGGAGGTTCTGCTGCAGGATAGTTTCCTCATAATTTTAAAAGTGAATTTGTTTGAAAAACTTTGCTCAAAAGAGATTAGAAATAGTAGTAAGATAAGTAATAGTTATCAAAAAGAGAAAATAAAACATTTTTATGAAATTTGAAGGAAAATGAAATAAATAATATATTGATGTTATTTACACTCAAAAATAATATAAATTGCCACCATTTCCTAGGAAAACATCTCATGCTAAGTACTTTTATTAAGCTTTGACAAAGTTTATTGCAGTTGTACCTTTCAATTTTGTTAAAATTGTAGACAATAAGAATTTTTCTATATTCCTTACATATATATTTGATCAAGAAGAATTACATTTTAGTTTCACTTCTCTGTCTATACTGATTATTTGCTAAGTAGTTTCATAATTTACTAATTTGAGTCATAAACATTTTCTATGTTAGCTTTTGCTATCAACAGATAAAAGCATTTATAATGTAGAGCCTGAATGACAAAGGATTGGGTATTGTTTCAATTTAATTAAAGTTGATTCCCTGCTTTAAGAGAGACTCATATTTTAGATTTCATATTTTCCTTAATTAAAATGGGAGTCTAGATATTTATTTTTCCAAATTTACCTTAAGATAAGAAAGACATACTTTTGCTTAATTATACCCTTGCTAACCCTTGCTATCTGCCTGACCTTGGCAGCAAAATTTTTAACTTCTCTGTGTCTTGTTTTCAATAATCGTGATTTAAAGCTAACATTGTAGTCTATTCTTCAAGGGCTAATTATGTGTATTAAATAAAATAATCCTCAAAAAGATTCTTAGCACAGTTTCTGGAACATAATAGGCTGTAATATTAGTAACTATTATTATTTTCATTTATTAAATCACATAATGTACTTTTTCTTTTACTTTCTTTTTTTTTTTTGCCATATAAAAAGAGGTCTATTTAGATTTAGAATCATCCGGTGACTGGACAGACATTAACCCACTGAGGCCCCACAGCCACCGGCGGGGCTCTCCTGGGCTCCACCAGCCCTTTACCCAGCCGGTATACTGGTTGGACCTTGGGTGCCGGTTGACCTTTGTGCTTCCAAATATTTTCCAGCTGAAATTTTCAGAAGACCTACTTGGTCTCATAGGACTGGGATGAGGGGTCCTTAGTACAAAAAATGTTGTCCCAGCCGCTTCCCAAAGGACAAGTTTGGCCATTTTAGTGATTCTCTGGGAGGTGACTGCTACCTCCCTCGGCTGGAAGAGCGGTACAAAGGTCACGGTCACCAGTGGTCTACCAGACTGCGTTGGCCTCTCAGTCTTCGTGAACCTGGCCCAGATGTTTGCAAACCGCAGGAATCTGTAGTTAGGGATGCCGTACAAAAGAGAATGACAATATTTTCCAAAATTACTTTTTACAGAACTTTAAATAATTCGAAAACTAAAAATCAAATTTTCCTGCACTCATCTGTTGAACAAAATCATCCTTTCACGTCGATGTACGTGTGCACAGGGATGGGTGTCGCGGACTGCATTCTCTCCCTTGACTCACAAGCACCACCTACACACATGCACAAGTGCACGCACGCGCAGACCGCTTTCCACGAATGCAGGGAAACTAGGAAGGGCGCTCACGACTTGAGGGCTTTGCCCTTCACTACTGAGCGGCCACCACCATCCTCCATGGAGGTATCGCTGCAGTCACTGGCGTCACTGCCCAGGGGCCTCCTGGTCCTGGTTGTCCTTGTCCACAAACCTTTGTAGATAATGCAGATCTGGGCCCGTGTTCCTCCTGTTGTGCACAACCAGCCCCGCCTGGGCCTTCTGCTGCACGCAGGGTCCACAGAGCAGGTGTGTGGGCTTCCAAACACCAGGCTGGGCCTGGCCTGGGCTTGGCCTGGGCTTGGCCTGGGCCTATAATGCACTTTTTCTGATAATATTAAGTATAATTTAATTTCTACTGAACTTAGACCCACATATTTATCTCCAGAGAGATATATCTCTTATCTCTTAATGTTTGTGGGTTACACAATAATTAATTCTATCACTAATGAAATCTGCAACAAGGCTTAGGAGCTTTGCAAATATGTTAGCGTCATTCAAAATAGACTAAGTTGGCCAAGCACAATGAATTACCCCTGTAATCCTGGCACTTTGGGAGGCTGAAGTAGGGGTGGACCACCTGAGCTCAGGAGTTCAAGACCAGATTGAGCAAGAGTGAGACACTGTCTTGGATGTTGTGGCAGGTGCCTGTAGTCCCAGATACTTAGGAGGCTGAAGCAAGAAGATTGAGCCCAAGAGTTAGAGGTTGCTGTGAGCTGTGCTGTGATAGCACTCTATTGAGGGCAACATTCTGTCTCAAAAAAAAAACAGAAAAAAAAAGTAGACTAGGTTAGTTAACAGTAACAAATATCCCTAATATTTCACTGGTTTAACACAATCTTGAGGAGTGTATTGCTAATCCCACAAAGCCTACTGTAGGTTGACAATGCCCTCTCATCAAGATGTGATTCATGGGTCAGCTCAGTATTCCTGGTGGCTCAGATTTTCTGTCAACCTTAATTAGTAAGTATTCAATGTTCATTTGTCAAGGTAAGAGAAAAGGTGAAGAGAAATGAGTCAGTTAACCTGTAAACAATACACACCTCTGTATTCATGTTGGTCAAAATCAATTCCTTGACCTAATTTCTCTCTTCTGTGTGTGGCTGACAAGAGCTATTCTCCAATATGTACGGCTGCAACGCAAAACTTCTTGTTAGGGCAGGGCCTGTGGCTCAAAGGAGTAGGGTCCCAGCCCCATATGCTGGAGGTGGCGGGTTCAAACCCAGCTACGGCCAAGAACTGCCTCCCCCAAAAGAAAAGAAAAAACTTTTCATTTTTGTATATAATAACACCCACCACAAGGGTATAATTTTCATATTTCTTATTTTTTTAATCTCTGTACTTTTTCCTTTTAACACTAAGTCCTAATAAATTACATATTGCTTTGTGTGTGATTTGTGACACCCTAAATATTTCCAGAAAAATTTCAGATGAAATGGATGCATCTTTAATATAAAGACTTTGATCTTTGCACCACTGTAACTACAGCACCAGCAGCAATGGCTCGTGGATAATAAATTTCAAATTTATTAATGTAAATATCATATAACTGACCATAGATCCATAGATACAAATATAATCCTACTGAGCTAATCAGGTAATAAGATGTGAATTCCTTTTACAATTTATCCTATTTATCATGTTTTTGTTATTGTTTTCATATAATTTATTTCCTTTGTGTCACAGTGCATTATGAAACTGTTGATAATTAAAATTTTGTTCATTGTCATAGATTTTTAAAATCAAGTATTTGACCTACAGAAAGATCAAGTAAAGTTTTGATTATCTTATTGTACTCAGTAAATTATCCTCAAATGAGAATAACAAAGAAATAATAGCATAAAGAAATGAAGAATAATGTTTGAATTTCTAATATAGATGTTCTGCTTATTTACTGATGGTATTAATATGAGCTAGAAATAATCCATAGCTTTAATACAAATGACTACTAGCCAATCCAAAAAGTTTTGTTTATGAATGATCTACTGACTAATTAAATAAAGTGTTACAATGAAAATGGTTATCATAAGGTTTTTCACCATGTTAAACTCTGATGAAATCCATTTTCTGTTTAGGTTATGACCAAGAAGGTACACATGATTTATTTGGATTGAAATTTTCTAGTGTCTAAAAAAATTAAAGCAGAAAACTGATAGATTCTGTGATAAATACATGTATTTGAACAGTTAAGATGTAATTTCAAATGTGTAAACAATGAAAAAATAAAACAGTATGCAACATTTTTTTTATTAGGTTGCCCTTTTTACATTCTAGAAAACTTATGGATTAAATACTTGTCCAGGAGGAGATCTAAGATGGTTTATATAAAATATTAAAGGAAATCACACTCTCCTTGTCAGGCTACATAGCACAACTTACATGTCATAAATCACACTCTGTCAAATCAGTACAGGAGGAGTTAGTGTTGTAGGACAAAATGATGGATTTGATCTTTCCTGTCTTTAAGACATTAATAACTAGTTGATATATAGAATGACTTATAGACTTACCTCAGGGTTGGGAACTCATTTGCAGAAAGTACTGTTTTCTTTTTCATATCAGTCTCAATAATATTTGACATTTCCACATGAAACTACTCTTTTTATTTCTTATCCCAATTGTGAATAATCCCCCTTTTATAAAAAAAATACTTTTTATTTTTATGTAAATTGACATTGTCAATGTTAATTTATTGTTGTTAATTCCAAAAATTGCTTTTTACTTACAGCAAAGCATTCACAGATTGGTGAGATAAATTTTTCTTCATTCAAATCTCATAAACCTCAATTGTATTATAGAATGGATCTTGTAATTCATTGTGTTAATTTTTCTAAAAAACAATAGCATCATCGTGTGTGTTAATTTTGTTTACAGTTTTCTTTAACCATATTTTGTTAATTTTTAATAGTCTTAGATGATTTTCAAAACATCTATCACTTTACTTGGATTTATTACTTCATTCAACAAATATATGGTGAGAATTGTACTATATGCCAGGCACTGGGCTAGGAAAAGGTGGGAGGGGATGGTGAGCACAGTCACGATCTCTCTGTTTGCCTGTAGCATATTGTCTTCATAAGTGCTATAAAGCAAGGTAACGGAGTATTAGAAGGATCTAAGAAGAGGACTCATTTGATTTTACATAAGCTGGAGTTGTTAGGGAATATTTCTTCTGCAGGTATACCAAGGCCTTCAATCAGAAGTATGATTTGGTGTCAACTAGTAATTGAGGTGGTAAGGTGTCATCTCAGCAGATAGAGCACAGTGGGCAAGTCCTTTACAATAAGAGCAAAGAATATACTCAAAACTAAAACTAAAGAAAGGCTCGTGTGTCTGGACTAGAGACAGGAGGAAAGGCTAGCAGGGGAGACTATATTTGACCCTTTATTTTGTTTTTTAGCAATCATAACCATCTTTTCTATGGGCAATACCCTATCCTAGCACTTCAGTCTGAGTGTGCAAATATTATAGTGTCATTCTACCACCATGAGGGTGGCAGCATAATAAAAACATACCAGTTATTACATCTAACCCATAAAATCTGGAAGTCATGGCTCTCATCCTGAAAATGCTATACAAAACTGACTATCAACAACTCTTTAAATTTATCAGCGGTTTGAGGTTACAGAGCAAACTCTTGACTCCCAAATTAGAAAGATGGAAAGTATACAAGGAATAAGAGCTTAGTGAGGCAAAAGCCCAGGAATGGAGATCACCATGGGAGTCAGTACAAGAGTAGAAAGCTTTGAACTGTAATTGATTAACTTCAAGAGACTTAGTGTAGACAAGCGTGAGAGTTTGCTTGGACAGAGGTGTAACATGTTATCAAAAGACATAATGGAAGCTTTTCAAAAGAAGACAATTTTCTTTCTGAGACAGAGTCTTATTATGTCACCCTCTATAGAGCATGTGGCGTCACAGCTCATAGCAACTTCTAACTCTTGGGCTTAAGCAATTCTCTTAATTCAGCTTCCCCATTATCTGGGACTACAGATGCCTGCCACAATGCCCGGTTATTTTGTTGTTGTTGTTGTTGTTGTTGCAGTTGTCATTGTTGTTTAGCAGGCCCAGGCCAGGTTCGAACCTGTCTGCTTTGGTGTATGTGGCTGGTGCCCTACCCACTGAGTTACAGGCACCACCAGAAGGCAACTAATTTTTAATGGCCAGTAAACATATGAAAAAATATTCAACATCACTAATTATCAGTGAAATGCAAATTAAAACCAGGAGATAACACCTTACCCCTGTTAGAAAGGGTTTTATTAAAAAATAAAAAAAAATAGAATACAAAAAAAACAGATGCTGGCATAGATGCAGAGAGAAATGCTCATTCAGCATTTACGGAAGAGCAAATTAGTATAACCTCTATGAACTTCAAAGAACTTAAAGTAGACCTACAATTTGATCCAGAAATCCCACTAGTAGGTATTTACCCAAAGGAAAATAAGTCAATCTATCAAAAAGGCACCTGTACTCACATGGTTATTGTAGCACAATGTACAATTGCACAAATGTGGAGTCAACCCTAGTACCCAACAAGTCATTAGTGGATTAACAAATGTGGTATGTGTATGCTATGGAATATTACTCAGCCACAAAGAAGGAATTGTTGCCTTTTGCAACAGTTTGGCTGGAATTTGAGGCTATTATTCCAAGTGAATTATCTCCAGAAAGAAAAAACAAACACCACACGTAATCATTATTAAATTGAATCTAATCAATGAGCACTCAAGTGCTTAGAGAGGTATTGCATAATAAAGGGTTTAATTTTTTTTTAAGAAAACACAAAATAACGTGCTTAGAGAGAAGTACAACCCAACCGACATTAGTCGGGGGGATGTTAGAGGAAGAGATGGGTGAAAACCTACCTCATATGCACAAGAAACACCATCCGAGTGTAGGACACACTTATTACTGTGACTCTATCATTGTTAAAGCAATCTATGTAACAACCATGACAAAAACCTGGAATAAATAGGTATATTAAATTTAGGCAAAGCAGACTTCACAGAAAGACAGTTATCAGGTATACACACATGTACATACCTAGGTGTGTATTGTGTGCACAAAATAGGATTAGAGTTCACACAGAGAAGGAAAAGATTACCTCACGCAAGTACTGAAATGAATAATCCTTATGCACAATATAAACACAGCTATCTTATTATTGATAAAGTTGGAAATTTTAAAAAATCTAAGCAAGTAGCTTATGCATAAATTCAGAAAATATTTCTAATATGAGTTTTGTATTCAAAATTATTTTCACAGAAGCTGTTTGATATATAATTCTTAAGTAATACTATGGCTGTTGAAAGCCTAATACTCTTTTTTTTTTTCTTTTATAATTTTATTGAATCATAATTCTGTACATTGGTGCAATCATAGGGCATGATTCATAAACATTCAGAAATGTTTTCATCGTACTGTTACAGGTAGCCTTCATGGCATTTTCTTGATCACTAT
>CAUYON010072703.1:0-31671 GCA_963573935.1 Arctocebus calabarensis | reverse complement strand
TCTTAAGTTTAAATCTTTGATCCAGTGAGAGTCTATCTTGGTTAATGGTGAAAGGTATGGGTCCAGTTTCAGTCTTCTACAGGTCGCCAGCCAGTTCACCCAGCACCATTTGTTAAATAGGGAATCTTTTCCCCACTGAATCCAACGGGCTTTTTAACTGGCCTTATAAAGTCAGCCTTAATTCCTTAATGCAGCTGGACACCTCAGAAAAACCTATTCTGGTCAAAGCCTTGGTAAAATATCCCGTGCCTTTCATCATGCACTATAGAAGAAAATAGATTCTTATTGAACTTATGCAAATAATTATATTGTCAGAAATTAGGAATATTTACAAATGGTTTCCAAATTCCAGAGAAATCAAGGAAAGAGGAAAAAATAAATGTTTTACATTTTGCTCATGAGTACATACATTGCTGAAAGCTACAAATAGCTTAAAAAACAGAAAATGTTTTCTTGACTTCTGGAAAATAGAACACAGAAAGAATCAGCAATATTTCACACAAAAAACTATAACAAATCAGCTTGGTTCCATGTAACTGATTTTTGTTCTATTGGAAGTTAGGTTAGCAACACTCATCGGCATGTTAGCTTTCCAATTAAAGTCCTGGAAGTTTTCTTCTAATCCAATGGTATTTAATCTCCGGTGATTGGAAATTTGAATTCGAGAAAACTTATCAGCCTTTTATGCTACTTTCTTTGAAGGACAAACTTTGGACTTAGTCAGAAACAAAAACACTTTCTGAGATGTTCAAAAATTATTGCTGACAACATACATTAAGACATACCAATATTTGATAATACTGGAAAATATATATAAACAAAATATATATGTAAATAATCTCCAGAAAATTAATAACCATTTCATATTTAACAATATTTTCTATACATTTTTAACATACTGAATAAGCCTAATGTGTCCTTCTTAGATTGTCAGTGGTCTTAATATTTCAAAAAGACCAAATTTAGAGTTTTGATTTTGGAAGGTTTGTCAAATATCAAAGGCTTAAAACATTTGTTCAAACAGGATTACTAGCCAAAAGATTCTAAAGGCAATACATAATCAACTGGATCACATGCAAATTTTCTTCAAAAATTTCCTTTTATGAGCCTTATTAAACCTGTACAGACAATTTAGAAGCATTCTAAACCTTCTGGTTTGCCCTGCCTTTCTTTTTCTTAAATAACCATTCTGTTTCAGGACAAAATTTACCATACAAGATTGTTTCTTACACAATGCTATTTTCCTTTCTGTTTAATTTTTCTTATTCTCAAAAAACCACTTTTCACAAAACAGGACCATAGTTTATTATGAAGTTAATTATTCACTTGGCTAAACTGACAGTTAGAAGGGTTTAAAGGCAATATATTTAGTGAGGAGGGTGGTGGAGCAGGTCTCAGAGCTCTGACAGTCAAGAGCACTTTCCTGGGGTGTAGGATTTTAGGCTGGAGAAGATACAAGCAAAGACAGAGTCAAGGGTTCCAGCCAGCCTGCTAAGGCCAACATAATTACCTGGAATATGAGCCACCACTCAGATATCTGCCCTATGCCCTCTGACCAGAAACCGGGCCAGGTCCTCAAAGACCAGAGCATCTATGACCGGTTACTAAAGATGGTGCTGCATTTACAGTGGCTGATAAAGAAGCACTTCATTCAGCTAGAAGTGACCAGACACAGGCGAAAACTGGAGGAAGAGAAGCATGCCACATCTATCTGTGAGCAGGGAGACTATCTAAATGACTTAATGTGCAAGATGGTCAATGTCCTACAGTCTGGGGCCATAAGTGGCCTAGAGTGCCAAGTGTGTCTCTCTTGCCTGGACTCTATAGATTATGTCAGAAGTGAGCAGAGGGCCCAACTATCCAGGCAACCTGACCCGTTAGTTACCCAGCTAAGTGATTTTGAACCTGCCTTTGTCAGCCATAATCTGTCCAACTGTGGGGCTGATATCTCTGTCTTATACCACTCAAGCTTCTGGGACTACATTGCCTACCAAGGAGACAAGTTCCATGAGGAGAAGAACCCACTGGGCTTCATTAACCTTGGCACTAGCGAGAACAAGCTCTGCATTGATTTGATGATTAAAAGGTTGAATCAGGATGACATGAACCACGTTGAGGGCTCCTGCTGCAGTACCCCAATTGGAGAGGACAGCCATTCCTGCGGAAAGAAGTGGCCCAGTTCCTAACCTACTACTGCAGGGCACCTGTCCTTTCCAGCTCACTGTGGACTAATTGGAGAAAGCCCTGCTGGAAGCTAAGAGTAAGGGGAAAAAGATCAGAGGCCTCATGCTTACCGATCCTCAGAACCCTCTGGGTGATATCTACTCCCATGACTCACTGATGAAATACCTGAAATTTGCCAAGAGGTATAACCTGCATGTGATCATAGATGAGATTTACTTGCTGTCTGTGTTTGATGAATCTATCACATTCCACAGTGTTCTGAGCATTAAAAGTTTGCCTGATCCCAACAGAACCCATGTGATCTGGGGAACCAGTAAGGATTTCGGCATCGCTGGCTTCCGCTTTGGTGTTCTATACACCCACAACAAAGAGGTGGCCTCTGCTGTGGGCTCCTTTGGCTACCTCCACAGTATCTCTGGCGTCGACCAGCACAAATTGTCTCTACTGCTCCATTCCAGAGATTGGATTGACAGCATGTACCTGCCCACCAATCGCTCCCGGCTCCGGAATGCTCTCAGGTACATCACTAACAAGCTGAAGGAGTTGAAGATCCCCTTTCTCTATCGTGGTGCTGGCCTCTACATCTGGATCAACTTGAAAAAGTACTTGTACGTTTGAGGAAGAAGTGCTCCTCCATCGCCGCTTCCTGGACCACAAACTGATTCTATCCTGTGGCAAAGCCTACATGTGTAAAGAGCCTGGCTGGCTCTGCCTGGTCTTTGCAGAAAATTCCCTCCGGCTAAAACTAGCCATGCATCGGTTCTGTCAGGTGCTACGGGATCAGAAACAGTCTTGGATAGAGAAGCAGCTGGAGGATGCAATGAAAGAGTAGGTTATCACTGCTCAGGAAGACACTGGTGTCTGGGTCTCTGGCCCAGAAGTCTGGGTGTTGAACTGGTGCTGCAGCCGAGCAAACAGTGGGCTCTTCCAGGAACGATCTCATCTGTCCCGGTCATCAGCCTTATTCAATTGAGCATCTGCCATCTTTGGAAGCTTTGAGTCTTTTTAGTCTTTGCTAATAAATGTGCATGCAAAATGTTTTTATTTGGGTTGGGGTGGGAAGGCAGGCACTTGAAGGGATAAAGGAAACTTGTAGGCCCATATTTAAATAGGCCAGCTTTTATATTCAATATCTAATAAATCCCATATTCTCTTAAAAAAAAAGAAGGGTTTAAAGGCAAGAATCTTATTATTTGCTAAAGACTCCGTTTTCCAAACAATCTAAACAACCAAATTATTACATTTTATAAAGGAGAGACATTTCATGGAATATAACATGACTTTAAGGTTTTAAGTTATCAAAAATTTTCCAAAATCACAACATAGACATCATTTCTGATGTCTTTTCATTCATTGTCCCCTAAGTCTTACACGGTCACATGGCATCAAAGATCAGGACCTTTGTCCTTAATTCATTTACCAGGTGCAGAGTTCAAGACAAAGCAGGAAACCAGAACATCCAGTTTCTCTCAACATAGCCAGGGGGCAAAGTTAGAGCTAGGAAGAAGGGGCCCCTTGTGGGCTAGACTGTGTCTTATAGCTGCTGGCTTAAGAATGGGGAATATGGCTCTTAGCCCTCACCATAGCTACCCCACTAGACCTCAGAATTCACAGGCTTAAAATCAAGAACATAAGCTCGCAGTCAGGTCTAGCAAATTTAGAAATATTACAGACGTGGCAGTTTTATAATCTTTGAACATTTGAACTTTAATAACAGGTTTAAAACTAATTCTATCTCAAAGGATACCACAATCACCTGAACAACAGGAATTTGAGTCCTTCATGCTCACACAAAGTTCTCAATCTCCCCAGAGACATAGTTACTTCATAGTTTCCTGTAAACCCTTTCTTAAAATGCTTCAGCATATTTCCCAATGGGGTGGGCTTTCCCTGTGTGTTTCCCATTTGCTTCCCTCAAAAAAATCACAAACACATCACAGATGGGTTAAAAACAGGGCCAAAGATGTGGTGAAAGTGGGGAAACCTATGAGGCAGTCACAGAATCATTTCACACTGTGAAGTGGGGGAACACCGCCTATTGTTATCTGTCTCAGTCAGTCTGCAAACAATCACATGCACACAATTCCAACCTTTTTGCAATCTATTTCCTTACCTGGGCAGCCTTGGTTTCCCACTTAAACTTCCACTTAGCTATATGAGGCATCCTATAGTACCACAGGTCAGAGCCAACAATTGCCTCAGTCCTGTGAGGGGAAGTCGGAACTCCACCCTCGGTGTCTGTCTCAGTCATACCACACCCACACTCTTTCATATACCCCCCACCAGTCCTGCTGGAAATCTAATGCCCAGAAGTTGATCAGTGGGCCTCTACCTTGCTATAGATGTCTCTCAGTGCAGGTGCCGGTTCCTGTCTGCCATTTTCTCCTGGTGTTTGACTCCTTCAAGACCCACTGTGGGGGTCTTTTCTCCACCCAGTTGAGGCCTCCACACAGGAATGCACAACTGCCATCCCTGGAGTGCCCAGTGGTTCACATTGCCCAGGCTGATCAGGTCCAGCAGATATGTTGCAGGAAGATAAGGCCCAATGGAGAGAACAAACACTCAAACACCGTATTTAAAAGAGGAAGGACTTTATATCAGCTGGAGGAAAGATAGCACAGAATAATTTGCGTAATAATACGCTCCTCCGACTGGCTCAGTCTTCTCCTTTTTATCCCCAGTCAAAAAGTTGTGGCCCATAGTTACCTTTCTGACTGGTCAGTCTGAATCAAGCTGGAGAAGCTGGCTCCAGCTTTTACAGAACCATGGGATTTTTCAGAAGTGGAAGCAAGCATTATTTGTTTTCAGGTCCCAGGAAGTTAAGTTTCTACAAATTCCTAAGAGCTGAGTCACCAAGAGGAGGACCTCACAGGTGTATTCTTGAGAAGACCTCTATTCTTTTAGACCTTACTTTTTCCAGGTATCCTCTCTCAATGAAAAAGGGGGCAAAGTTAACTTTGGTAACCTGCACCCTATGGTCATGATTAATCCTATCTTTGGTCCTGAATAAAGGAGAAAAGAGGAGAGAGTGTGATTCTGTGCTAGATGTAGTACAAATGTTAGCACATGAAGCCCTCCTTTCAACTCTGAAAGATGTAAGTGATGTCTTCTGCATTTTAATGATGAGAGTCAGAAATTAATGCACCCAGCTGATATCTGGCTGGGATTTAGACCTCAAATTCTTTTTTTTTTTTTTAAATTCAGATTAATTTAAGGGTACATAATTGTTTGCATTTGTTTGGGTAAATTTGAAGTTACAGTTCAGCCTTTCACCCAGGAGGTGTGCCTTATGCCCCTACATAATGCACAATAGATGAGAGCTTACCACATGAGTCCTTCTCCCTTCTTGAATGTAATGTGTTTTTCTTTTGCGTGAGCATGTAGTTGTTAATCTGCTAGTTTCAAAGTTAATATTGAGTACATTGGATTCTTGCTTTTCCCATTCTTGTGATACTTTATGTAGGAGGATATTCTTCAAATCCTTTTACGTAAATACAAAAGATGTGAAGTCTCCATTTTTCTTTATGGCTAAATACTGTTTCATGGTATACATATACCACAGTTTATTAATCCATTCATGAATTGATGGACACATGGGTTGTTTCCACGTCTTTGCTATTTTGAATGGAGCTGCTATAAACATTTGAGTGCAAATGCTCTTGTGGGAAAATGAGTGTTTTCTGAAGTCCACATTCTTGCCACTGTACCACACAACCTTGATCACATTTTTTTTTATTTTTTTTTTCCTTTCTAGTAGAAGTAAACCAACTTATACTCCCTGAAATAGTGTGTTCTATGTACATTTCTCTCAAAGGAATTTTCAACTTAGGATGACAGTGGGTTGATGGATGCAGTGGGTGGGTATTTCATCTCCTGCAGGCAGGCCATGGAGAAAACTGCTTAATCCCTACTGGAGAAGTTATTCCCAACTCCCACCCAAGGTGTATCCCTTATCAGTAAAGCACCACTATCAGAAAGGATATATTGCATAATAACCAGGTAGGGATTATAAAATTTCTCAGCATTCAAACACTCCTTAGGGACCAGTAGAATGTACCATCTGTGGCTGGATTTCCAAGGGCAAAAGTAAGGGTCCAATTTCCAGAGACGTAAACCTCACAAGATAGGCCATTATTGCATTTTGCCACCAATCTCTGGTGAGGTGAAGGTCTAACTTATTGTCCAGGATGTTGGAACTTGCAGATCACCCTGGTAGAGTCTCTAGGCCCTCTTGGTTCCATTTCTTCCTTGCTTTTTGGGTCTTTCTACTATATGAGAACTTCCCCCATGGTTGGGAAAGTGAAGGAAGGAAAAAGGATGGATATTGTGTTTAGATGGGTCAATTCTATTCCCGCGAATACTTCTGACTGATGTGAGGAAAGACAGGTGTAGAATGGAGATGCCGGTGAGGCCTACTCTTTTCCAGTTAGGTCTCTATGTAAGAGGAAGGAAAGGATGGCTAGAAATTTGAGGAGAGCTTGGACATGCTCTCTGAGTCCAAGAGAATTCTTGTGATGTTGCACAGAGTGGGGAAATTATTGTCTGTGGCTAATACAGATGAAAGTTAACCTTTGTCCAGGGCTTATTTTATGCCAGGCACTGTGATAGTATTTGACTATTACAAAGCCCTGTGAGTTCAGGAATTAGTATTGACCTCATTTTAAAGATTAGGAAACTACACCCTCATTTTTTTTTTTTAGCTAGACCTTGGAAAATTATTGAACCCTTTTAGTTAGGTATCCTCATCACCATCTCCAGAAGTCTAATACCTACCTCACAAGTTTTTTTGTGAATGTATTAATTATATTTTATATCTTACATGTTACCCAAAAAACTGGTTATGGTGGCATATAAGGATGCTTAATCCAAAAAGATAAATTAGAAATAGATAAGAAAGATAATAAGAAAATACAGATAGAGAAGAGTGTTATATAAAGCATCCAGCATGTAGTAGAGATGTAATAAATGATAGTGCCCTTTCCAATACCATGATGCTTCTTGTCTCATTAATTATCTAAAGGTGAGAGATGGCTTAATGATCATCAGAACATCCAATTTTGGATTAGCTGAAACTTGCTTCTTCTCTGGAGTTTGTTTTCTCTTTGTTTTGTTTTGAATGGCTAAATGTTATCATTTATATTTAATTTGTGAAAAAATAAATTGGTATGGGTATTTAAATACACATTTACTGCAATTAAATAACATGCTGACATTCATATAGTTCATGAGTGATTACACTGCTAATCTGAATGCATCCTGATTTTATTAAGGTTTTGTGTTCTACCTTTGCATGCAGGTTTTATAATGGAGGAATTTTAAAGGGACAGCCTTCTGAATTTGAAAAGGATCTGGATAGAAAATCAGAAATCTTGGTCTCTTGGGCTGGCTCTGCCGTGAATTTCCCATGGTGCCTTACACAAACCTTTCTCCCCTTTGGGCCTCAGATTCCCATATATACAGTGTCTAAGTTATCTCTCAAATCTGGTTATATCTCAAAAGGTTTATCTTTGGCATTTATTTCTGCATTATATTTTTCTTTGTCTCATTTCTATTCTATTTGGATTTCAGTCAACTCTTTTCTGTAAGAAAGAGGGAAATACCTCCCTAGGCTATAATCAATTGTTGGTGTTTGTAGGGGGATCAAGCTGTCAGGGGATACACCTCTTCTAGACAGGCTTTTTACCTTCTCTAGGATAAAAAGGAGGAGGCACTTATATAATTCATAGGCTTTTGGACCCTTTGTTTTAAACAGCAATATTGTTCTGGGCAGTAGCTCTAGAGGGGAGGGTGTTAGTCATTGCAGATTTTATGGTCCAGCTGGGACCCAGAGGATCATTTGGCTTCCACTGAGATTTGTTCTCAGAGCCCTGATTCGACTCACTCTCTCTCCCAAACCAAATGTCCTTAACTCTAGAGTATTAGTTCCTTTGCACTGGAGGTAGATGGCTGCTGAGAGCGAGAAAGGCATGATTTATAGCTTGGGACAGAAAAATTCTTTGAACAAATAAGTTTATTAACTTCAAAAAGCCACAAGGGGGCAGTGCCTGTAGCTCAGTGGGTAGGGCGCCGGCCCCATATACAGAGGGTAGTGAGTTCAAACCCAGCCCTGACCAAACTACAACAAAAAATAACTGGGCATTGTGGCGGGCGCCTGTGGTCCCAGCTACTTGGGAGGATGAGGCAAGAGAATTGCCTAAGCCCAGGAGTTGGAGGTTGCTGTGAGCTGTGATGCTACAGCACTCTACTGAAAGTGATAAAGTGAGACTCTGTCTCAAAAAAAAAAAAAAGCCACACAGCCTACCTGGTAATTTTTTGTTAGTGTTAGTTTGGTTTGCATACTGTGGGTGTGGTTCTGAGGGAAGCCCAGTTGGTAGGGAGCCCTGGCCACATTGGTGTGCTAGTTCTAAAAGCTACTGTTTCCCAAACAAAAACCTTGAAGGACTTGAGTTTTTCAGACTGGTTGGGAAAAGGAAAGTGAAGAAACCTGGAAACTCAGGACTTCCTATCCACTATATATATAGTCTTGTGAAGTGTCATTTATTTACCTTTAGGGACTATCCCTGGCTAGGTGCTTTAATCCTAACAATAATTCTGCCTCAGAGAAGTGAAAGAATGTACCATAGGTCTGACATGAAGTTTTAAATATAGCTCTGTTTGGAAAACTATACTTTTCCTCTCCTGCACTACTCTGCTGTTTCGTTGAATGAGGCTGTTTATTTTCACTCATGAAAGATAGGTGGATGTGTATATTTTCTATTTTCAGAGGAAACGGTCTTATAAAGGAGGGAATGGTCATTCTCTGGGGTCAGGAGAATCATAGCTGGGACCTTACAGGTGAAAACTACAGGTAAAAATGTTTCAGCTCAAGATAGGGAATTGAGCATTGGCTCTCTTGAAACTAAGACAGTTCAGGATGGGAATCCCCAGAGGTCTGTGATCACAGGCAGTTGGAGTATGTGAGCTCTTTTCTCAAACTTGATGAGGCATACAGGAGGAAGTTCTGTCTGGCCCTTGAGACCCATCATTCACAGAGGCCCTCCTGGTGGAGCCCAGGTCTAGGAGGAAGGAGCTGACCTCTTTGGGGGGAATTGACAAAAGCTCTAGGGCCATCCTGGAACCCAGTAGACATCTGGATGATGACCAGAGAGGAAGCAGATGGGAGAGGAAGCACTGTCCTTGGCACTAGTGATAAACAACGGGCAACAATGGGATGCCAGGGCTTGGTGGGAAGGGGAAGTTGGGCCCACAGTTCTTCCGGCTTATCTGTGTTTCTTCTTGTGAGTATACTCACAACTAGGGAGGAGAGTGAAATGTTTTGCCAAAATTATTCAGTCATTTGTCTCCACCTCTGAAGCCTGAGAGTCTTTAAAGGGCTCTTAATTGTAGATTACTTAGGTGCCACTGAAGGGCAGTGCTACCACTGTGAGTTCTACTTTGAGATCCCTCTGTCTCCTCCCCAGCCAGCCTTGCTAGTTCTAGCCATAGCCTACCTTTACCTGCCCTCTTCCCTCAAGGTTTTGAGCTGTAGGAGAGAGGCTAAATATCAGGATCCATCCCTTCATCTGAATGGGCTATTCTGTTAATACTATCTCTGTACTTCAGGACTTTGGAGTTCCTTATATGTTTCTATGGAGACATAGAAAAGCATACGCTACTCTCCTAACACAAAGAATGACATAAGCATTTTTGAAGTGCAGATTGCATGAAATGATGTATAAAGCATAGGATTTAGTCAACCCTAGGTTCAAATTCTTTCCTGCTACTTACCTTTGTGACCTTGGATGGCTCACTTAGCCTCTCAGGACTTTCCTCAGTAAAATGATAATCACACTAATCTTGGAGATTTGGCGATTTAATCCTCAAATAAATAAAGTGATGGATGCATAGCAGGCATTCTGATGTTAGTTGTTCTTTTTAAGGGCTAAATAAACAGATGGTATTTGCCCTGGGAGTTCAGATGAGGGAACTATGAAATTAGGAAACTTTTCTGGCTCAGTAAAGTACTCAAGACTGAAAGACTGCATTGAGAACAGAAAACCTTTCTCTTTCTTGCTCTATTTTTATTTTATGAAATAACTAACGTCTGTTATTATAATAGTAATATCACCATCTTACAAGTGAGGGACTGAGGCTTAGGTGAAAATATGTTTAAGGTAGGACCAGGGCATACAGTATTTTCAGGTTTCCTGGTGCTTTTTGTCAGCTGTGTCCTCTGTAACCATCTCCCCTCCCTTTTGCCTGATTTCAAAACTTAGGACCCTACTAGCTGAGTGTAATTTGCTATAGAGCAGGTGGCCACTTGAGCACAGGAAGAGGAGTAACAGAAGCAGCAATGGTGGTAGCCCCACTTAGAGCTTTCCTTTTATGCATTGATTTGCTTTTAGGTGGGTAGTTGATGCAGCTGCTGGCAAGCCTATAATGGAATCTCGGTAGGTCTCAGGTGTTTAGGCATTGACACAGTCTTGCACATCATTTCTCACGTAGTTCTCCTCTTGAGACTCCAGCCTTGCTTCCTTATCCTGTTCTGGGCTTTTGAAGTGGCTGATGATGTCACTAGTTTGTTTGCTCAGATAGATGCATGGGCGATAGAATACATCTTACAAGGAGGGAGGCTCTGGGCTGCAGAGCTAACCTGACTCCCCTCCTCTCTACTAACCCTAGATGTAGGGTGCCTCCAATGCAACAGAGAGATAAAGAGGATTTTTTCTTATATTCATAAGCTCCTGGTAATGAGTGAGGATTTTTCTCAGAGGCAAATCTCTTAAACTCACTGGACCTCAGTTTTCCAGTTTATGTTACTTGATCCCCATAATTCTCCACAGTCCATTTTGGGGATTTATGTCATTGGACTGAGTAGAGTCCATAGCCTCCAGTTTCTTAAGCTAGTTTCTTACAAACCAAAGTCCAGTCTTTCTAGGTAAATGTGGCAGGTTCTAGGAGGAAAATGAAACTATTAGGTAAATGTGATTTACTATCTTGGAGCATCAATTTTACTTGTAATAATTTTTAAAATTCAATATTTAAGGAGTCAAATGTAAATATGCATAAATGATTAAGACTAAACCTGAGGTTTCAAAGAAATTATGGCTGCCTTATAACCTATAGCCATCTACTTATTATTTCCCCCCCCATCCCATCCCTGCATCCCTAGGGTATATCAGTATATACACTCATTTTTTACTGCTTAAGGATTTTGTCTATGGCAGCTTTGAGAAATACTAGCTTGTATCAGATAAGCTGGTAATCTGAGATCAAAGGGTGACAATAAAGATTTTTTTTTTTCTCAAGGATGGAGCCATTTCTGAGTAGAATGATAAGAACTCTGGTCACTGGATCCACAGAAGTTATTCCTGGAACTGAGATCTAGATGCTTCTCTCTCACTTGAAAATTAGGTTTCTCTTTTCTGTGGAGTAGAGATCTCAACTGGAAGCAAAGCTGGAAGTGAGAAAAGTTTGGCCCCATTTCCATGTTCTGGAACTTGGAAATAGGGCCAAGAGTTGTATGATGAAATGGTTCTCAGAACCCTATGGACCTTAATTAGAGTTTCTGTATAGCCTGGGGTCAGGGGTCATCCCTTTGTGTCCTATGTTCTTTTTTAGTTTCAAGTCTGATTTCAGACATACTTCTTTACCCTATATCCATCCTTATTTCCTCACTTTGGGACTTCAGTTTAGGCTGAGAGATATTGCTCATCTCTTTAAGTCCTAGAGCCTAGGGAAGTGGACAATTTATGTTTCTGATTTCTTTGTATTAACAAAGAAAAAATCAGTGCTCAGAGAGATCAAAAGCCCTCACTGATCCTGAAATCTTTCTTTTGATGTTGTTTTAGCTATTATTTTGTCTGATTTTTCAGAGCTACTCTGGATCTCAAAACTACTTTGGTCCACATGATCCTTTTCTCACTACTGACCCCATAAGTGAAATAGACAACATGATGCAAAAAGAGGCTAAAGAGCTCACTCCTGGATCTCTAAGACTGGTTGCTTAGTCTGTGCCTGCCTCACTTCTCTTCAGTGCTGAGGTTTCTGAGCCTCTACAACTAGCTTGTTCATACAGGCAGAGAACAGTTTCTGCTTGTTTTAGTCTACTTTGTGTTAGTATAATAGAATACCTGAGGCTGGGTAATTTATAAAGAAAAGAGGTTAATTTGGCTCACAATTCTGGTGACTAGAAAGTCCAAGAGCATGGCACATGCTTGGCTTATGGTAAGGGCTTTTGTTCTGTCTTATAACATGGTAGAATGTCAAGCCATTTACAAGGATAGCGCCTCCATGGCCCAAACATCTCCTATTAGGCTCCACCTCTTAGTTCCAGCTACACGGGAGGTTGAGAAAGAGCATAGCTTGAGCCCAAGAGTTTGCAGTTGCTGTGGGTTATGATGCCACAACACTCTACCAAGGGTGGCAAAGTGTCTCAAAAAAATTACAAAAAAAAAAAAACACCTTGTAATATAATTAGTAGAATGGCAAAACATAAAGAAAAGGAAGAGAGCTTTTAAGCTATACTCCCAATTTGAATAGATGAGAAAGCTGAGGCCCAGAGAGGGAAATATGCTGTCTTAAGATCATACAACTAGCTGGACATAGTAGTGACACTTTGGCTCAGGTATCCTGATACCTGTTCAAGCTATAAAGGAAAAGGGTGACCTGGTGAGCAATGAAGGTTGATGATGCTTCTCTCTCACTTGAAAATTAGGTTGATGACTTGAGGTTTTGGCTTTTCACCAAAGTGGTTGTTGCATGATCTTAGTGGGAAAGCCAGGATACATATATAGATGCAGAGGTAGTCAAAGTTCATTATCTGGATGGGGTATATATGCCAGAAGAAAGATAAGGCAGTCACTTGAGAATTTCAGAGATTTTAAGATCCTGAGAGCCCTTGGCGTTAGGGGATACCATGCTACAGAAGAAAGGGTACAGGTTTTTAAGTCAGACACATTAGAGTTATGTAGATCTGTGACTTTGTTTTATTATTGTTGTTATTAATCAAGTAGCCCTTCTAAACAGAGTAGGTTCAGAGAGACTTTGGCTCTGTGATTTTGGATAAGTTATATCTCTAAGACTTAGTTTCCTAAATGGGGATAATTGATATCTCATAGGGTTGTCTAACATTTAGTACTTGGCATGTGGTTTAATAGGTATGAATTATTTTTTCCTTAAGGCCTCTGAATCTCTGATTGTGAACTGTAGGTGTGAGTGTATGGCTTGACTTTGGATACCTAGTAGAAACTTTATGGATATAGTGGAGGGATGTGTGTGTGTGAATGTTGAGGGGAGATGTTAATTTGTTCACAGGGAGATCAACAACACTCAGTTTTTGTTCTCTGAGCCTATCTCCAGGTACACTTGTTAGATTCTCTGCTCACTTCACCTGAACCTTCTACTTCCATGTCCCCTGAAACTGCCTGATAATCAGCGTGATCTCATTAGGATGTGGCTCAGCTTCACTACTGTCATCCCCAGTGGTAGGCATGCTGGGGTTGAGCTGACAGCCAGACCATTAACATGCTAATTTCAGGGACTAGAGAATAGACCCAATCTGTCTTCCCCTGGCAGGACTCCCTTTCCTGCCCGCTGCCTAGCCAGGAGACCCAAAACAACAGGGGGTTGATCCCTCAGCGACTATACTGAGGTACACCTTGTTTCCACCATCATTTCCACCCTCAGCCTGTGTAAGTGTAAGAGGAATCATGACTGGGCTTTGATCAGGGCTGGAATGAAAGCATCTTAGCACCCAAGAGCGGCACATCTTCACAGTGTATAGATAGCATAGTTGCTGCTTTGACTTATCCAATACTCTTTCTTGGGATATTGTAAATGGGATTCTGCCTTGAGGGTGTAGGCATTAGCCCCAGTTCCTAAAGATAAAAGAAAATATATGGGAGCAACCCAAGAGAACTAGATTCAGGAGTTAATCTAACAACAATGTTCACCTTCAGTCTTTAATCCACTCTGGGAGTGGAAAATTGCATGCCATGGTGGAGGGAGAGAGGATTTGTAGTCAAACAGATTTGGTTTGAGTTCAGACTCTGCCACTCACTACTTGAACCTTGGGCAAATGATTTCACCTCACCGAACTTCACTTTTGCTACCTATAAAATGTGCATAATTATAATTATATCATAGGGTTATTGTGAAAATTAAAGGATGGATATAAAGTTATTGGTGCTCATAAGTAACAGATCCCTTCTGTACTTCAGCAACGCTTCTTTCAGAGAGATGCTGGCATTGGATCTTGACTGCTGGCCAAATGTATTTTTTTTTTGCTAGACTCTGACCATCTTAATCTCTATAATGCCAGTGGCCATGTTGGCCCCAACCTTTGTACTGTCTTCTGTGCCTGGTACAGGGTAGGAATTCAATTAATAATTATTTTGTATTTTCTCTTCTAGGTGGTGAAAACGATTGGCCTGAGGGAAGTATGGTTCTTTGGTCTGCAGTATCAAGACACTAAGGGTTTCTCCACCTGGCTGAAACTCAATAAGAAGGTAACTGCTTATTCCTCTGTTGGGTTTGGAATTAATTTTTCCACCAGAACTGTCTCAGGGGGCTACTAAGTGCTGACTGGCAAATCCAGAGTACCCTAGGGGTGTGTTTGTCATTGCATGGTCTGTTGACCACCCAAATCAGAATAAGGGCACTGAATTCAGCCATGGCAAAACTCCTGTTCTGTCTCCACTTTGACTTCTGATAGTAAGAGTGGCTAACATTCAAGGAAGAGACCCTTTCCTTTCCACTGGGAGCCCTGTCTTGAACTTTGATATGTTTTGGACCCAAGCTATTAGTACCTTTCAAGAGGGGATCAGTATCCGCTTCTTTTTTCCATACTCAAAGGTTCTAGGAAATTTATTAAACAGAGAGTCATGGACTATTGAACTAGAAAAAAAAAATACTAAATTACTAAAGATGTCATAGTCTTAATGTTACACCTTCTCCACTGGTCACTGATGCCCAAACCTCATATAGATGCTTTCCTCTTTCTTGACCTTCTATATCAGTCGGACCTCAAATGGGACAGTTGGAATCCATGCGAGATGATTTGAGCCCATTTCAGCTCTTTACCCCAAGCAGTAACTATGCAGAAACACAGCAGTCTTCCATCTTGGTATCCTCAAACTGGCTGACCTTGTTCTTAGAAGTCTCCATACTGTCCTGTGGCTTATTTCCCTTAATTTGCCTCATGAGTGGGTGTTCCCCCTTCTGTTGGTAGAATCTTATCTTCCTAAAGAGTTGAGACTTTTTCTGGACAAATGCAGAGCCATTAGGAATCAGTTTTAGGCTTTAAAAGATCAAGTTTGTGCTTTAGTCAATTTTCAGACCTCAGTCATTTATCCTGGTCTTTACTCAGCTAATTTATGGAGTTGGAGGAGATTTAAAAGAGGAATTTAAAATAGGAGCTTATGTTAGCACTCTGAATTTGGGGGCAGTTGAATATATTTTTCAGTTAATGATGACTTGAAGACTTCTGACTCTCAGTGGTTGTTAGATATTTTCAGGAAGAATTTCCCAACAGAAAACGATTATAGGTAAAGGATTGGATCCCCAGTAAAAATAATATGTGTCTTGTCTGAATTACTAGCCAGGTTGTCACCAGGCTTTCTGGAATTACTCAAATTGATGACCTTTAGTGTTTTCTCCCTACCCTATAGCCCCTTATCTACCCCTAAAGTCTATTTTTTGAGAACTCATAACCCCTTGCTGCTCTCAGGTGACTGCTCAAGATGTGAGGAAGGAAAGTCCCCTGCTCTTCAAGTTCCGAGCCAAGTTCTACCCTGAGGATGTATCTGAAGAATTAATCCAGGACATCACACAGCGCCTGTTCTTTCTTCAAGTGAAAGAAGGCATTCTCAATGATGATATTTACTGTCCCCCTGAGACTGCTGTGCTACTGGCCTCTTATGCTGTCCAGTCCAAGTATGGTGACTTCAATAAGGAGGTACACAAGTCTGGCTACCTGGCTGGAGACAAGTTGCTGCCACAGAGGTAAGGTGGTTCTCTGGCCTCCTTTGCCTTGCCAGAGGGGCTGCAGCCCAGGGCTGACCAATCTCTGTTCCACAGTGGCTACCAGATCTCTTCCTGTCCATTAATGTCTGTCAGAAAGACCGTTATGCTGCTCAGAGCAGCACATTTGCATATAACATCATACCCAATTTTCTCTCTGGCTCTGCAAATGAAAAGACTTTTTCCCAGTCTGTTTGACTGACTACAGAACTTCATTCTCCTGGAGGCAGGTGCTTATATAGAGCCAGAGATAGATTTATTTCTTTTTCTTCTCCTTGGATCCATTTTATCAATCCTTTTTGCTGATTTAGACCTCTTATATCAGAAGTTCATAAGAGAGACAGAAATATGCAAGCCAGGAACATGGGGAGCTCAAATAGTCTTTTAATATCTATAACCACAGCCAGTATACAGAGCTTCATTCTTCAAAGTTGAAGGTCCTCAAACATTCATTATTTTTGAAATTCCTTTTTTGTATTGTTGAGGATTCATTGAGGGTACAGAGAAACAGGTTACATTGATTGCTTTTGTTAGATGAAGACCCTCTTATATTTGTGTCCTGCCCCCAAAAGGTGTACCACACCCCTTGACACCCTTCCCTTGCCGACATTCATTATTTTTTATTTAGAATCACAACAACACACAATGAATAAGGCGAGCATTATTTTTATTTCTTGGCTAAGGAAATAGACATGCAGAGATGCTCACACTGGTTTGCCCTATCTCCCATTGCACATTTGAGGCAGAGTCAAATCTGGAACCCTAGTCTCTTAATATTTTAACTCTGTTTTTTTTTTTTTTCTTGTTGCATCCAATGGCTATTTCTGTAGGCTTTTGGATTAGAAAGACAACGTTTGCTTTATTCTGGGAGCCTCAATTCCATTAGAGCTGTGGCATATGTACAACGTACTGGAAGTATTAGGAATAATGGTTGTGATCTGGGACTCCAGTCATTGCCACAATATCTGAAATGGAATGGTTAAGTGAGTCTTGTTTACAGTCTAGTAGGCCTGTAAGGTTGGTTTCTCCCAAAACCATTTGGGTTCAGTTCTTTGTTCTGTACCCAAAGGCTGTCCTTTCGTTCCTGAACAGTATTCTTATAAACACAAACTGATGGTCCCAAGAGGATCTAGAAGAAAATATTCCTAGCTCATTCCTATTATTAGACCACTAAGTCAGCACAGACTCCTGATACATTACTGCTGTGCTTGGGAACCATAGCACATCATTGGATTTTCTGGGTAAAGTTACAAAGGAAGGTGTTCCTATTGTCTTTTTTTTTAGTCATCTATTCTTACCTACCTCTCAGGCAGTTCTAATATATATATATATATTTTTGAGACAAAGCCTCAAGCTTTCACCCTGGGTAGTGTGCCATGGCATCACAACTCACAGCAACCTCCAACTCCTGGGCTCCAGTTATTCTCCTGTCTCCACCTGCCAAGTAGCTAGGATTGTAGGCACCCACCACAATGTCTGGCTATTTTTTGTTGCAGCCATCACTGTTGTTTGGTGAGCCCAGGCTGGATTTGACATATGCGCATTATTATGTGGCTGTCACCTTAGTGGCTTGAGCCATAGGCACCAAGCCAGGCAGTTCTAATTTAATACCTACCAGCTGTAATTTTAGTCTGCTTTCAGTATGACCTCCATGGGCCAGTTCTACATCCTCTTTGCATCAACTCCTTAGAGAGCTAAGTGGACTTTTTATTTCCTCCTGCACTTGGGCTCTGTGCTTTAATATACTCATCTGTTGTCCTTCCAGAGTACTGGAGCAGCACAAACTCAATAAAGACCAGTGGGAGGAACGGATCCAGGTATGGCATGAGGAACACCGGGGCATGCTCAGGTAAGCCTGCACAAGCAACTGTAGGCCCTCACTGCTCTTATAGGGAGAATGAGAGTGCATTCTGGGGGGGGGGGGAAGAGGCAGATGCCTAGGGAAATGGTGGATGTTAGAGAAAAAGGGACAGGAATGATATTGGTGCTTAAAGATAGAAGGCAAATCAGAACCATTATAAGATTTTTCTTATTTGTTTTGGTGAATGGTGACCCAAACAGTTTTCACTATAAAGAAATGAAATGTACTCAGAATCTCTAGGGAGCTGCTAGGCCACCAGGGATGCCTCCCTAAGAAGGAAATGGAGAAGGAGCTCTCTAAATATGGCAAAGCATTTGGGGGCTACTGAGACAGATCTGTTCCTGTCCATTTTGCTATCTCCTGATAGCAAGATACTTGTAAGAAGTTCAGAGCAATCAGACTTCCCATCTCCCTGTCTAGCAGCCCCTGGGCTGCAGCCCCTCTGGCAAGGAAATTTGAGAAACAAATGTCATCATTTTGCCATCACTACTCTATCTGAGCACTGTTAAGAATATGCCTATATAAGGGGCTGCCACAATAAATGTGAGGAAGAAAATTACTTCTGTGGCAGCTAATATGCTAGAGGCCAATAAGCGTCAGCCCACCCTTGTTGCCTTTGGCAGTGTCAATTCCTAAGTTTTCTTAGCAGGGTTTTCTTGGGTTGGTGCTCTATCGTCCTCTTGCATGTGTCCTCTTTCCCACTCCTGATAGCAAGATACTTGTAAGAAGTACAGAGCAATCAGACTTACCATCTCCCTGTCTAGCTTCCCTGTGTGATCTGTTACTCTTTATCATTTAGGGAGGATGCTGTCCTGGAATATCTGAAGATTGCCCAAGACCTGGAGATGTATGGTGTGAACTACTTCAGTATCAAGAACAAGAAGGGCTCAGAACTATGGCTGGGGGTGGATGCTCTGGGTCTCAACATCTATGAGCAGAATGACAGGTATACTCTAAACGTCTCTTATAACTAAGAGTTTTGGGCCACTCTGACATCTAGGTTTTACTTCTCAACTTGGAGCAGGACTATACCTTTTGGGTCCCATATCAGTTCTTTTTCTACCTAATTTAGTCTAATGCAAATGATTTTACAACCTCCCTTAGGCCTTCAAGTTCTATATTAATTAGACTTGCACAGTCCTTTCTGGTGGCCGCTAGCCATATAGGGCTAGTGAGAAGTTAAAATGCGGCTATTCTGTGCTATAAGTGAAGACTTAATATGAAGAACAGAATGTAAAATGTCTCATTATTATTTTTAAAAATATTGATTTACATGTTCATATGATGGTATTTTTAACATATTGGGTTAATTAAACTTCTATTTAATTGTACCTATTTAGTTTTACTTATTTTTCATGTGGCTATTAGAAAACTAAAAATTACATGTATGACTCTCATGTTTCTGTGGGACAGTGCTGGACTAGAACCTACTGTTATGATTAAGTGTCTTTTGGTCTATAATCCATTCAATGTAGTCTTATCTTGCTTGCTTATATTTTTCTCATAGTCTTGGTGAGGGTGGAGATCAATAGATTATTGTTACACATAACTCCTAACTCTTGGAGCTCATTATTTTTTCTTCAACTTCTACAACCTTAGATAGATGAGTCTCAGTTAAATAAGGTCAGGATTCTCCTGACGAATTGTTACAAGATTCATGTCTCAACCAAAAATATAACAAAACAAACCACAGAGATTGGCACAATGAATCATGTGTTGGTTGTGGACTCAGGAGGTCCTTTGTGCACCCTTAATTCTGGCAACTGACCTGGTGGCTTATGATGATACTGGCTGAACTGGCACTGAGTTTACCTCCTCAAGGGAGAAGTTTGGGTTGTGGTGACGGCAAAGCACCATCCCTCTATGTCCTTGTCTTGACATTGTCCTAATGTTATTGGTCTTCATTTCTACAGACTGACTCCCAAGATAGGATTCCCCTGGAGTGAAATCAGGAATATTTCTTTCAATGATAAGAAATTTGTCATCAAGCCCATTGACAAAAAAGCTCCGGTGAGTGATTCCTCTTTTTGCCCAAGATAGGTACTTGCCAAGGCCTGGACAATGCTCAGGGCAAACATGCCATTGTATTTTTCTTTCTTTTCTAATGGATGCATGTGTGTATGTGAACATGTGTGCACATGCATGAATAGGAGGTACAAATAGAGATTGGAGATGGAAGGAAATGCCAATGCCAAGAAATGGCCAGGAGGCATCCTATTCCTGGAGTACCCAAATACCTGTCTCCCTTGCTATGGATAAGGGAAAGACACAGGCAGTCTTAAGTGCTGCTTCTTAGTTATTGTCATTTGCTGCCTGACATTCTAGGGAAGAAACAGAAAGTTCATTCTCATCTTCCCAAGAGCCCCAGAAAGTGAACACTGTTTATGTATTTGATTTATGTTTAATTGTGGAGAAAGGGAAGAGCCATAAGAAGTCTACATCCAAAGATGATCCTCCAAACTTGGTTTTTGGTACAACTTTACTACTGCCTCTCATATTTCTCTCCAGAGCAACCCAAGACCAAGGAAATGTTTTGGAGTCACTTATTCTTCTAACATGCTCACCATGCTTCCCACTCACTCAATTGCCTGGGGCTTACAAGACCTGTCAGCTGGTGATTGAGGGTAGGATAGGAAACTGAGTTGAGGGTCTGCTTTTCTGGTGTATCTCATGTCCAACAAGGCCAATGGCTGTGCTAAGCTTGAGATTTTTTGTGAGGACTCAACCATTGTTCTCCAGCCCTGAGGTAGATGGACTTTCCTGTTAGGGACTTTATATATATTATCGCCTTAAACCAGTGGTTCTCAACCTTCCTAATGACGTGATGTATTTTCATTGTTATAAAGGGGTCGTGACCCACAGGTTGAGAACCGCTGCCTTAAACCCTCAATAATATTTTCAGGAGGGTAACAGCATTTTCATTTTATAGCTGATGAAATAGAGGTTTAGACAGATTGAGTGATTTGCCCAAGATCACACAGCTAAATATGGTAGTGGTGGGCTTTATACCTACATCATTTAACCTGGAGAACCTGTTTTCCTTCAACTGCACCCCAAGCTGAGACAGTAGCAGTTCAGAGTTCTTGGCAGAGGAGGTGGTGGTTAGCACATCAGATGGTGATTTTAGTCCAGTGATATTTATAGTAACAAACTTAAACTCACTGGATTTTCTTGTGTTTTTTTATTGCTGCTGTGCTCAACTTTCATCAGAAAAAGGTAAGTAACAAAGAGATCAAGGGCTTATAGACAAAATCAACCACCAGTTCCCTTAATGCTCATGAAATTTATGCATTTATGTATGTATTTATAGTCTTTTTTGTTCTAAAAACAATTGAAGGGGCTAGGTCTAGGAGATTACAGGAATAGTCCTGCCACCCATACTGCACCCACCAGGGTATTATGCAGGGATTATTTGGCTTCTAAAAGAGGTCTCCTGAAATCCAGCAGGCTTTCCTAATAGCAGAGAAAGACAGTTCAGATCCTTCAACTTGATTAAGGGTAATTTAGGACGCTTCTCATAAACAAAGGTTGAAATAAATTATAGTTTAGTGGGAAGAGCACTGATTTCAATGTCAAGAAACCTGAGTTTCTAGTGGTGGATCTGCCCACTAACCTGCTGTCTGACCTTAAGTAAGTCACTTCACCACTCTTCCCATGTGTAATGTGACATATTGGATTAAATAATCTTTCCAATATTAGTCTTCCCATGTGTAATGTGACATATTGGATTAAATAATCTTTCCAATGCTTTTGGACTTAGCTTTTCAGAAGGTACAAGCTCACTTTAATTTGTCCCTCTAAAAGCTTTCTTATTGCTGTTTTCCCATCAGGATTTTGTCTTCTATGCTCCCCGGCTGCGGATTAACAAGCGGATCTTGGCTCTGTGCATGGGGAACCATGAGCTATACATGCGCCGCCGTAAGCCTGACACCATTGAGGTACAGCAGATGAAGGCACAGGCCCGGGAGGAGAAACACCAGAAACAGATGGAGCGGTAGGTGTTGCAAGGATAGAATGGGGGTCAGGGCTGGAGCCAGGAAGTTTCTCAAAAGTGCCCAGCCTTGTAAGACAGGACATGAAACCGACGTAGGATTGGGAGAGAGAGAGAATGGTGAAAGTGTAAAATGCCCTGATACTCAGCATTCAGTTTTAGGCATCTCTGTTCCTGGAAAGTAAGCATCCAAAGCATTGTTCCCCATTGTTGATGACCTTTATGCTATGGTTGTACTAGGCAGATTTTGGGTTGCTAACAGGCCAAATATAGTGGCAGCAGTAGAGGGCTCCGTGCATATTTAAACTTTGTGGGGCTTTTTGAACAGAATTGGGTAGAGCCACCAGAATTTTTCCTACAAAGCCCCTAGTCCTTGCTTCATAGCCCTTTGCTACTCAGAGTGTAATCTGAGGTTCAAGCAACATAAGCATCAACTTGGCAACTTGTTAGAAAGATAGGATCTGAGACCTGCCCCAGACCCACTGATTCAGAATCTGCATCTTAAGAATCCAGGTGATCATTTCTCAAATATTTGCAAATGTCAGAATGAAAACATCCTAAATAATTAGGGAAGTGCAAATCAAAATCATAATGAGGTACCACTCCACACCTACTAGTCTAGGTGTAATAAGTAACAACAGAATATAACAGGTTGGTAAGGTTGTGGAGAAATTAGAACTCATGTACATTGCTGATGAGAATGTAAAATGGTTCAACCTATGTGTAAAGCAGTATGGCAGTTTCTCAAAAAGTTATGCATACAGTTACCATATGTTTCCATAATTCCACTTCTAGGTATGTACCCAAAGTAGATAATCAAACAAGTACACACACATGTATGTTCACAACAATACTATTCATAATAGTGAAAAGGTAGAAACAGCTCAAATGTCTACCAATGGATAAATGAATAAAAAAATTATATAATATGTACATATAGTCCTATGAAGGAATAAAGTACTGATACATGCTCCAAGGTAGATCAACTTATTTTTTTAATTTAATTTTAATTTTTTTATTAAATTATAACTGTGTACATTAATGCATTTCTAAAAAACATGCTAAGTGAAAGAAGGAAAATATAAAAGGTCCAACATTTATATGAAATGTCAAGAACAGAAAAATAATAGAAATAGAATGTAGATTGGTGATAGTAAGGGGCTAGAGAGAAGGGAAGATAGGGAAAAACTGCATTATGGGTGGGGGGTTTTACTGTATCCAAAAAACTACATAATGGGTGAAGTGATGAAATGTTTTGGAACTAGAAAAAGGTAGTGGTTTCACAACATTGTGAATGTACTAAATGTCACTGAATTATTCACTTTAAAATAGTTAACTTTATATTATATGAATTTCACCTCAATAAATTATTTTAAAAGATTCCAGGTGATTGCTATGCATGTTAAAGTTTGAGAAGCACTACTCTGATAAGTACTCTGTCATAAAGAGTTTGGAAACTTAGGAAGCTTCAAATCAAGGAGGCTGTAAAAGATTATATGAGAGGTTGGAAACTAAAGTTAACATTTATTCAGAGTAAAATTTACCAAGATTGTGGAGGGCAGTTATAAAACTGGATCTGGCAGGAACCTCCCCGTTAGGTCCTCATAGTTTAGTAGTGAACAGGAGAAAAAATAATATATACATAGATCAAAGTTCAAAAGCTATGTCATTCATCCACTTAATATTTATTGAACAGTAAGCAAAAAATAACAACAGACAAAAACTCCCTGCTTTTATGAAACTGACATTCTAGTGGAAGGAGGTAGACATAATAAAGAAGCAAGTTATATGGTATTTGAGAATATAAGAAGTGCTATGGTAAAAAATAACAGGCAAGAGAAATGAGGAAAAGGGTAGGCCAAGTATTTGGAAAGCCCAGAGGGAGAAAAGACAAGGGAGACAAGAAGAATTCCTAGAAGAAGTGCTATGGCAAGGAAAAGGAAATATTTATTTCAGATTGCCAACAAATTCTAGGAAAAAAAGAGCCTAGAACTGGACTTTTGGGTAGGTATAGTTAGATATAAGGACTGATGTTCTAGCCACAGAGATTAACAGATTTGAAGCACAGCATCCCAGCATAAAACCAAGACATTTTCTCTATAACTCGATAAGGTAGAAGAGGTGGGACTTACTAGGTCATTTTACAGATAGGGGGACTGAAGATATGAGCAAAGCAGTGACATAGCTAAGGTCACCCAGTGTGTTAGTGGCAGAGCTAGGATTCCAGTTTGGGTCTCCTGACTCAGGGTTAAATTGACTAGGCACTGGACAAACTGGTTCGCATGGGACTATGTATGATGTGAGGACAAGTATGTGGAGGTAAAGGAAAATGGCCCATGCTTATGTGTGTAGGCAGAATAGGCACTAAGGAAGGCAGGGCCAGGGAGCCTTGGGATTCCCCAGGTTTTCATGCAGCATTGCTATCTTGTTATATCCCTTTTTTTCTCCTTTTCTAGTGCACTTCTGGAAAATGAGAAGAAGAAGCGTGAGATAGCAGAAAAGGAGAAGGAAAAGATTGAACGAGAGAAGGAAGAACTGATGGAGAGACTGAAGCAGATTGAGGAACAGACTAAGAAGGCTCAACAAGGTGAAGTTTGGAGTCACCTTGGAGACTGGGTTTTCTTAAGAGCCTGATTTTTTAAGCTAGAAACCTTTCTGTCCGACAATGTAGTCTAGGTACTCAAAACCTTCTACAAGCTGTGTGAAGCATTCCAAGGATGTAAGTTCCTGCGTCATCTTTATCTCTGTGTTCTTCACCACCTTTTCCTCTCTCTCTCTTTTTTTTTTTTGTCCAGAACTGGAAGAACAGACCCGCAGGGCCCTGGAACTTGAGCAGGAACGGAAGCGTGCCCAGAGTGAGGCTGAAAAACTGGCCAAGGAACGTCAAGAAGCCGAGGAGGCAAAGGAGGCCCTGCTTCAGGCCTCCCGAGACCAAAAGAAGACCCAAGAACAACTGGTAAAGCTGAGGATTGGATGGGATTATGTGACTTCAGTATGCTCCCTAAGATAGATGCTACTTATCTATGTATAACTACCTCTACCTCTTCCAACACGGTACTACTACACAGGTCTTTAGCACATAGCTCATTTAAACACAAGCTCAGACATTATTGTTGTGACCCAGAAATTTTTGCAGTTTCCTCTAGCTCTTAGTTTTTATTTACTCTTTTAATCCTTTTCCATCAATGTGGCAAAGGAAAGAGAAGGAAGAAAGAAGAAAAAGCACTCTCACTTAATTGAGTTCCTACTACATGTTGCTGTGTTAGCAGTATATTCCTTTTCTTTACTTTCTTATTTCTTCTTCCTAATAACCCTCTGGAATTAACCACATAGGAGATAATATGCCCAGAAAAGAAATAAGGGCTCAGGGAGGTTAAGGGATTTATAAAAATTCATATGGTTATAGCTGAATAAGGATTAGAACCCATTTCCACCTCCATTTGAAAGACTTGCTCCCTGAAATCACAAGCAGACATGAGTGTCTGTGCATTTGGGTGGGAGTAGGGATCCATACTTTGATCATAATTTCCAAGGTTTCTGTGACTCAGAAGATAAGAACCTGTGGTCCAAATTCCTTGGCATATGCTCTTCTCCTATACGATTTGAGGTAGGAGTAAGGCCTATTTCTCAGGGGAAACCTGTTATGAGAGATTTGTCCAACCTGTGGAGGTGTGCATAATCTTTTTTATCTTGTTCAGATCACCTTGTGGCTCTTGAGTGTCTTTTCTGTACTTGTCCTGGGAAGTGTCTTAGTGTTCTAAGATAGCAGGAAAGGATCTGTCACTTCAAGAAGTGATCTAGTAATCTCCAAATATTTACTGAAGCCCCACCTGCATACTTAGTAATACTGAGAGGTATGAAGAAGGGACAGAGATGGCATGTTGTTTGTCTTCAGGAGGCCTATTGTTTAGGTGGGAGCTCTTAGTTTTGAAGAGGTAGTGGATGGGGAATATGGGGCTGGTGTGAAGTGGTCTATAAAATGTCTCCAAGGCAACAAGCAGGTGGAACAACAGGTTCCTACTAGTTCCCTGAGGGAAAATGAAGTTGAACACACCTTGGCCCTGCAGACCAGAAACCCAGCTCTCACAGGCTTCCAATTTATCTACAGGCCTTGGAAATGGCAGAGCTGACAGCTCGGATCTCCCACCTAGAGATGGCCCGACAGAAGAAGGAGAGTGAAGCTGTGGAGTGGCAGCAGAAGGTAAGTCACGACTTCCAGAGCAAAGAACTAGGGAAACTGGTGCCACATGTGTAAAGACCAGCTCCTTAGATTCTTTAGGTTTGAGCTACCTCCCCCTTCTATCCTTCTTCAATAGCAGGCATTGTGGGAGAAAGCATTCAAGTCTTCCTCACATACTTCCCAGAATTTCCTAGTACCTATAAGAAGTTGTATAATTCTCCTATTTTACAGTTGAGGAAACTAATTATTAGGTAGATGAAGTTAGTTGTTCAACCTGGTATCTGCCTCCTGCCAGACTATTCTAGGCATGCACAGGATGCCACAGGTCTGATTGAAGGTCTTTCTCTTCTTCTGTCACTGGATAGGCCCAAATGGTACAAGAAGACTTGGAGAAGACTCGTGCTGAGCTGAAGACTGCAATGAGTACACCTCACGTGGCAGAGCCTGCTGAGAATGAGCAGGATGAGCAGGATGAGAATGGGGCAGAGGCCAGTGCTGATCTGAGGGCTGATGCTATGGCCAAGGACCGCAGTGAGGAGGAACGGACCACTGAGGCAGAGAAGAATGAGCGTGTGCAGAAGCACCTGAAGGTATCCAGGCAGGGTGTTGACCTAATAGCCCATGACCTTTTCTAGACCATCAGGGGAGATAGGTATAGGATTCTGTCCTAGTGCTGTATAGGAGCCTGAGCCTTTCTTAAGAGACAGCTTTAATGGTAGGTACTATTCACTTATTAATCAGACCCTGGGCTACCTATCTTCTTTTTGGGATTACTCTCTGTTCTACTTCCCACTGAAACTCCATTCACCCCTTAAATTCTGAAAATATCTAGCTGTTAAAATTCCTGTCTTAATCTTTGGTACATTGTTCTACTCTTGGAGGATATCTATTATCATTTTTACCCCTACGTTTGTGATTTAAAAAAAAATTCTTGCTCCACTAAAGTCCTAATACGGGTGGCAATGGTTTTCTTTCTATATATGGGGCGGGGGGGCAGAGAGAAAGAGAGTGACAGAGAGAGAGAGAGAGAGAGAGAGAGAGAAGGAAGAAGAAGAAGAAGAGAATAAAAATCTGGTCAAATGATGGAAAGTAAAATGAGAAGAAGCCATTGACTCCTGCTTCCCCTTGTACCTTCACAGGCCCTCACTTCAGAGCTGGCCAATGCTCGAGATGAGTCCAAGAAGACCGCCAATGACATGATCCATGCTGAGAATGTGCGACTGGGCCGAGATAAATATAAAACCCTGCGCCAGATTCGTCAGGGCAACACCAAGCAGCGCATTGATGAGTTTGAGTCCATGTAATGGGCCCTCAGCCTCTAGGGACTCCTCTTCCCTCTTCCTTGCCCCCACACTCCTATATCCTCACCTGACTCACACTATGCTGGAGCCACTAACTAGAGCAGCTCTGGAGTCATGCCAAGAATTCAATGCAAGTAGGAGACCAAACCTTTACCCTTAGCTCTTACGCATTTGCCTGGGCAAATAAGTGGCCCACTATGGGACCTCCTTTCTTCTCTCTGCCCCATTTAATCTATCTTGCTAGAATATATCACTTATCCAGCTCAGAGGCACTTCTATTTAATTTGGCAAATACTCCCACACTTAGTGTTGTTCTATGGGAGTCAAGTGTGTAATAGGTTGAAAGCTAGCCCCCATCTCTGCCCCACTACTGTCTTCCTCCTTAAGGTCTTGTGATTTGCAGAGTTGGGAGTATCACAGGGTTTATAGGCAGGGCCCTGGGGCAATCTACTTGAGGATGTCAACTGACCTGGGATTTGACCTCCTAGTGCCTATTCTGCTTAGAGTTATTTGGGCTTTGTAATAATTGGAGGATAAAGAGATGTTTAGTCATTCTTATTTCTACCTCCTAGATTGGGCCTGTTATAAACTCAGTCCTAATCAGCCTTGTCCCTGAGTTTAAGGACTTAGTTTCTCCCCAGGGTGAGATGGGGGACATACTGTTTTCAAGAGGCTTCACCAACATCTGAGAAGGCCATTGGCCTTCTAATTCTAGCAAGGCTGAGTAGAAGATCCTGCCCTACTGCCTGATGGAGCTTAGGCCTGTTTCATATGAGCTCTATGGGCTGAAGTGCCCCTTAGTTATTATTTGAGGTCCCTAGTCCCTTCTTGGGATCTGCCCTTCCCCTTGCAATACCCAAATCCCCTCTAGCTAAAATAGTAGCAATAGAGTATCCTAAAGCCCCACCAGCACCATCGAGACTCTTCCTAACCAAAGAGTAAATGTTCACATTTTGTCTCAGTATTCTCCCTGCCTGAGCTTTTAGGTCACTTCCTCCATCAGAGCTACTTGGACCACAGTTTCTGCTTCACAGCTTGTCCAGGCCTTCATAGGGTGAGCCCTAGAACTTGAGCCAGTATTCAACTGAGGTGTGGTTGGAAGAAGCTGAGAGAAGCCTGTGACCCAAATCTCACAGTTTACTCAACCCTCTCAGATACCCCAATATCCCCCTCTCATCATCCCTCTCCAAGGTGGTGACTAGGCCTTGTCTCTGACAAACTTCTAACCCAGGTCTTGTTGCCAGCTGTGCTATCCCTTGGACCTGCAAACTGGAGATCTGCCAGGGATTCTGGCCTGGTCTTTCCACACCCCTATGCCTTACTCTCAACCCAGAAGCAGCCCCCTCCTCCTCAAGTGTCCTCTTTTTCTTTCTACCAATATTACATAGTCTAGTGTTATCAAATTCAATATCAATTTTTGTCTTTCCTGATAATGCACCATTAGACAATATTAGTCTTGGGGCAGGATCATTTTGGGTTCACTCCTTTACTATTCCCATACCTAGAAAACATATACTATATTACAAAAGGATATTATTCAAGAAATATTAATGTAATAAACTTTCCATGTTAGTAATATCATCTGTCACTATAGGTCATACAATCCATTACTAAAGTGCTTGGTATTTGGTTTTATTGTTCCTGTTTGACTTCTCCCCAAGAGTTAATCCTCCAGGGGGCATCCTCTCCCTCCATTCAATGCCCCTAGTCCACAGCCTCCCTCAATCGATTTCCCTACCCTACCCCTCTGTGCCTGACATTGGGGAGTCTTGTGATCATTGCTGTGAATTATACTGACACTCACTTGGTGATATGCCCTTTATTGGCTAAATTTAAACCTGGAATTCTGGGCCAATCTAGCTGCCTTAAGGGCAGTAACCCTCCCTCACTGAGGCTGGGGAGAAAGATTAGATTTCTGTATTCAGGTTTTTTTGTGTGTATTTTGGGGGTTTAGCAAAATTGTTTCTAGAGTGGTTTATGCGCAGCCCATGTTCTATTTCAATGCCAATAAAATTTAGGAAGTCTTCACTATGACTCAATCTTTCCTTGTGATGCGGGTGGGTGGGTTTAACAGTCACATACCAGTAGGGGGTCATAGACAGACCCCACCATGGTTTTCTTGTGTATTTGTTTATGTGTGGAGTTATGGTTTCATTGTTTATTACTTTTGTTATTAGAACCTTACCCACCAGTCCATGGCACTTTTACATAACAACACAGTTGGAGCAATAGTGATTGACAATTTTCTTATCAGCGATGATGGATTGTGATCTCTTTTCCAGGAAAAGATGGTTCTTTTTTTTTCCAAAGTGTTTTTCATAGTGACATTAGTAAGCAGTATATTTGTGTTTGGTGAAGATTAAGATATGTATGATGAAAATATAGACTATCTGATAATTCTATAAATGCATTTATGTCAAGCAATGACTTACTATATATTTTTGTCATGATACAGACACAAATATGGCAAAAAGGCAACATAATTTGTCAGTAGCTGAGATTGAGGAAGAACTGATAGTGTCAGATTTTGAAGGAAATGATAAGAACATTTTCACTAGTTGAGATAGTGAGAAGGAAGAATTCATCGAGGTGGAAGAAGAAATTATTCATTATGAGGAAGAGAGTGAAAAGGAAGAAGATGATTATGGAGAAGAAGTGCAAAATATGGAACCCAAGAAAAAAGACCATGCCTAATTATAAAAACAGAGCACCCCATGTCGCAGGTATGACATTATGGGAAATGATAAGGAATTCACCACCAGTAAAGGATCAGGGAGATGATTATCAGCTAATATTATGAGGACTCAATCAGGAGTACAATTGGGAATGGAACCCCACATTCTGCTGGATGCTTTCTAGCAATTTATTGATAATGAAACTGTGGATGTAATTATCAAGTATATAAACCAGATGCTGCATCTAGTCACAGTCATGTAAGGATATATTCATTCAAAATTCTGGTGATTTCATAAAGAAAGTAATATTCTGACTAACTGGAATTCTTCTAAATTGTGGTGTATACCAGCAAAGAAAGACAATACACAAGATCTTTTAGTGAGGAGAATTTTTCAGTTTACCATGCTACGTTTTCAGAACACAAAATGCAACACCTACTGAAATGTCTTATTTTTGATGATTTTGCAACACATGCAGCTTGCAGACAGCATGATAAGTTTGCTTGAGTTTGAGGAGTTTTAGAATATGGCTATAAATTAGCTCTCATACTACTACAGTCCTCATAAGTCTCTCACTATCAATGAAAAATTGGTGTCTTTCCATAATTTACTTTAATTCATTCTATCAGCCACCTTTCCATCCTTGATTTCATTTCATCCTCATTTCAATTCTATAGGGAGAGAGGATATGCCTATCCTTAATGGACTCAGAAAAGTAGAATAACAGCCTAAAGTCATAGGACTGTCTGACTTAATAGCTTGTGCCCTTTCTAAAGCTTCAGGCCAACTTTTGTGGATATGGGCTGCACATTGACCAGGTGATACTCCTAGGAGCTAATTCTTAGTACCTCTGGACTTCTTCTGGGGTCGTCAGGTGCTGCCTTCCCTCTTTGTCAGGTCCTCGAGGATTGTCCCATTCCCACTATTTTCACTTACTGCAGTGCCAATAAATGTCAGGGAAATGACCTTGGGCCCTGTTGGAGAAGGTAATGGGGACTCAAGTGTGTATGAAGTGAAGATGGAGAGTGAATGTATGTACAAAAGCTATTTGATGATACTTTATAAAACATGCAAAAAGCATTTTGTAGTCTAGATATGGTTATCCTCACTTTGTAGATGAGGAAATGAAAGCCCAGATAAACCTTCTAGGAAGTCTTGGACCTGGCACTCTCACCAGTTTCCTTCTTGGAGAGTCTGCACTTAACAAGAAAGAACGTAAGTTATCATATATTTTATGATCTTTAAAGAAATCCTCACAACTCTTTGAGGTAGTGGCTACCAAACATGTCTGAACATTAGATTTTTTTTTGAAGAAAAAGCATAAGAAAATATTTTATTTTATTTATTTTTTTTAAGACAGAATTTATTCACAGAAAAGAAAGAAAAGAATACAGAAAACATTAAGGCACCTGTTAGAGGGAGAAAATTCTAGTGGGGAGAGAGAAGCTCTCTCCGTTTCTCTCCCAGTCTTTCCCCAT